>BMAO01012111.1:0-14674 GCA_019973975.1 Trichonephila clavata | reverse complement strand
TTCCTAAAAGATTAACTTACTAATTCAAATTTTTCTTAGTATAATTTATATCTCTAATCATATTGTGTATAAATTGTTTTTTTTGTGTGCAATTTATGTATTTTGCAGTGCTTTATTTTTTTCTATATATTTTTATGCCGTTCCCTTCCTCACTGGGGGATACTCTGTAGTGTACTTTCATAATATCGGATCATCATAAATCACCATTAATCATCATATCGGATTCTTACCAACGGTGTGGATTCTTGATCCCTTGCATCTCATTGGTCGGAAGAAATGTCTTTTGGCATTTCTTCTGTCCTCCCAGAATTCCCCTCTGACGAAGTGAATATATATATAAATATTTTATTTTGATTGCTGTGTTGGAAATAAAGTTTATTTTTTATAATCCTGCCATTTTTACTTTGCCACTCCAACACACATCCTGCTAAAGATGACATGGGTCAGGATGTTGAAACGCAAATTGTCTATGAACATCAAGCGCAGTGACCCCCTTAAGCATCTTCGATTTTGATACTGTGGACGAACTTCTTGATTTGCGACAACTAGTTTTAACTACAGGTGAAGATATTTTTGAGGAACTTAAAAATGTATTCGAAGTTAACAAAGTAGAACGGGCAAAAGCAGACAGTGTTTGCACAGATGGAGCGCCTTGCATGATTGGTAGAATAAAAGGTTTTGTTGCATTGCTTGAAAATTATTTGGGAAAAAAAGTTTTCAAGTATCATTGTATTATTCAACAAGAAGTTCTTTGTGTCAAGAACTTAAACATGTCTTTCGTTGTTGACCCCATGGTGCACTGTATCAACAAAATACGCTCTCGTGCTCTGAATCGACGAAGATTTCGTACGCTTTTCTTCGAAGAAACGGAAGAAAATGGTGAGTTACTCCTTCCTTGTAGGGTGCGCTGGCTTTCCAAAGAAAGTTCACTTGCGAGATTTTGGAGTTTAAGGGAATGTGTTTTAGAATATCTGGAAGAAAACGATGAACTGCCCAGTAAATGTTCGCTCCTCAGGAGTGAAAATTGATTGTGAGATTTAGCTTTTCTTACCGATATAATGGTACATTTAAACAATTTAAGATTACAGGGGAAAAAATTGTATTTTTCCTACCCTAGTTGGTCATACATTTTTTGTGAAGAAACTTTTTCCTCTTGATTTTTGGAGAGAAAAAATTAACTTATTTCCCATTCATGCAGGAATTATCTGCCAAAGTTAGTAATGTTCCAAACTATGATATATTTAAAAATTTAATATCAATTTTGCAGGATTCTTTCAGTGCCAGGTTTGAGGATTTTAAAGATGGACATAAAACTTTTCACTAATTCTTTTTCGATTTCTCTTTCAGAAATTAATTGCTATCCACCTCGAGTACAAATTAAAATTACTCTGAGGGAGTGAGTGAATATTAACGTCCCACTGTTCAGCTGCACGAGGGCTTTTGGGGACGGTCCGCGTAATTTTGAACCATGGTCAAGTGACGTGGATGGCACCCCCTCTCCTAACTACCACACCACACCAACAGGAGGACGTTTGAGCTCTCGACAGATTTTACGTGCATCGAGCCCCTACACGCCGGGTCTTCAGTGGTACTGGGATCGAACTCATGACATGCTAGTCACGATCCGATGCCTAGACCACTTGGCACCGTGGCCACATATTACTCTGAAAAGAATATAAAGTATTTTAACCTCAAATGATCTGAATTACATCGAACTTTGGAAATTTGTGCCACCAAGCAATTTTTCCAAATTTACATGATTTAGCGGTCAGATATTGTAAGTAGGTTTGGATCAACATATGTTTGTGAAGAAATGTTTTCTGTGTTATTAACGTAATTAAATCAAAATATCTCTCAATATTAACTGATGCACCTAAAACACCTAACTTTGTTAGCATCTTCAAGAACCAATTCAAATATAGATAATTTAGTAAAAAACTACAAATTCAAAAGCCGCATTAAGAAAGTACTGACTACTTAGTAATCATTTAAAATTAAATGTTTCAAGTTGCTTATTTTCATTTTGTACCTACACTATAGCAAATTGATCCTGTAAAAACTTATCAACAATAAAATACAAGTTTCTATTTTTGTTTTATTTGTTATGCCATTTTTTTTTACATTTTCTCTACATAGAACTTGCATTTAAAAATATGCTTTTGGTGTAAATAACCCATAATAAGCATATAAGTAACATTTTTTCAATTTCGTATATATTTAGTTCAGTGGAAAAGTTGAAAGTGGCACGAGTAATTTTTTTTATAAGATTGTGGCACGCTTCCGAAAAAGGTTGGCCACCAATGCTTTACATAGTCGTGGAGCACATCGAGATTTTTCACAAGTATAACTGTCACATTTAGTTTGAAGTTTATGCGATGGTACACCCGAAAGTTCAAGTGAATTTAAGAACTCCGTGGGATATGAAGTACTATGCTCTTTATCCATGATTGTATTCATTGATAAATATTTCTTCAATTCCCCCTCCCCTGCACTTCTTTTAAATTTTCAATGTTGATAATTCATGTTAGGGCCAATATTGATCTTGCGCGCAACCTGATCCAATTTAAATTTTGTTGCAAGCCCGGGTAAATTAGAGCAATAAGATTTACATCATTTTCTTCTACGTTACAAAATTCTCTATAAGTAAAATATAACCTCCAGCATTTGCATCCAAACATCCATAACCGATTTTCAATTGAGTCTCTGCATAATGTTCCGAATCTACGTCATTATGAAGATGCACTCTCATATTAGTTTTCAGACTGAATTTTTCAACTTTTACCCATAAGCTTGATGATTTAATAGAGACTGATTTCATCTGCCGGTGTACCACCTCTGGATTATAGGGAGAGTTTTTCAAAATTCACGAGCCAATATGTAATAACCTATAATATCTGTAATACCTCGTAAATCCTGATGAGTCCAATTTAACGCTTCTATAGCTTTCTTGTGAGACATCGTAATTTCATCCCACACTAAAAGCTTACATTGTGGAGGCATCCAGCCTTGAGAGCTAATTTTTCTGAAATTTCAGATGGGTGAATCTTCAAATGCTAGATTAAGCGATAATTTTAAAACAGAATGTGCATTAAGATCACCGGTCAGTAGTGTTACGGCTATACCGGAAGAAGCCACAGCAACTGCTATATTCTAGGTTTTTCTGATGGTCATTAATAATAAGTTTAGCAAAGTCGTTTTTCCTGTTTCTCCAGGAGCTTCGAGGAAAAAAGGGTGCACCACTGCGCATTCTATTTTGTGTAACACTTGTTGGATAACGTGACTTTGTTCTGGAGTTAATTGAGGGATAAATTCTGTTACTTGATGTTGCAATGCTATAAAATCGTAGTTTAATTCTCAAGTAATTTCATTATCGAAGACATTTCCGTCGACACGTGTAGGCCTAATCATTCCAAAATCGTGTAGCTTCTTTCTAACCATTCTGAAAACCTTTATTGCGTTTCGTTGTAGATGTGTTCATTGAAAGGCATATTTGCTTGTACTTGCTGCAATCGTCGCAAAATATCTTCTACCATGTAGTCTTTGTACTTATTCCAAAAGGTTTGAGGATTAGAAAGACCAAAGATGAAATAAGTATTGCGAAAGCTCCCTAATTTTATTTGGCGAGTGACATTGTATGACTTCCTGCATAGTAATATCTAGTATATCTTCAAAGTAATACCCCCATGTAAAATATCTGGGTTCAGTATAAGTGAAAAATTGTGCAAAATTGTTGTGTTTGTATAATTAGGTTAAAAAAATTCAAAGTAATAAATATTCGATATATCAAAACTTTTTATGAAACTCAATATTATCATAGAATTTTTAATATCTCGTACGCGCAATTAGCTAAAACTTTATTTCGTTTCAGTCTTTAAAAAGTGGGAGAAAATTTGCATTAAAATATCTGGGATTGTCGGAATAGAAAACTTCTTAGCCAACTTTGAGAAATATCGCCAAGTTTGAGTTTGACATTTAACAAATGTAACGAAATAAACGTTAGACGTTTAATGAGTGAGTGAATATTAACGTCACACTGATTAGCAACACGAGGGCTTTTGGCGACGGTCCGCGTAATTTTGAACCATGGTCAAGTGACGCGGACGACACCTGAGCTGGCACCCCCTCTCCTAACTACCACACCACACCAACGGGAGGACGTTTGAGCTCTCGACAGATTTAACGTGCATCGCTCCCCTACACGACGGATCTTTAGTGGTACTAGGATCGAACTCATGACACGCTAGCCATGATCCGATGCCTAGACCACTCGGCCACCGCGGCCCTGTTAGACGTTTAATAAAAAACCATTTAAAAATTGCTTTTGTAAAGATGCTAAATTACACTGTTTCAGTTATTTGTTACAAATGCGAGAATATTAAAATTTCCATTTTTGACCAAATGCATAATTTTGCGCCAGCTTGGCGGGGATTAAGCAACGTCCCACGGCTTTACCAGCATATATAGTTCCCGTAGGAATATGAAGATACTAGATTAATTATTTAATATCTATATTCTAGATATTTAATATTAATTATTTTAAAACTTTTGGAATTGATTGAACTTTGTTTTTCAAAATATAATTGTGTGTATTATTTATTTATTTTGACTGGAAAGCAGAATTTAGCAGTTTCAATACCTTTCTCTGTAAATCCATCAACAAACGGCAGACAAAATATTTTTTAATATATCTGAAAACCCATGAATTAAAATTAAATTATTGAAAATGATTTTTATTCAAATGGATTAGAAATCAATTTAAGAGATTAAAAATTAGGTTAAAAAACTTATTTAATCTTTATCAAAGCTTATATTCTAGTTGGCAATCATTGAAATTAGACTGAAATGAATTCTCAACTTCTGATGTTGAGAACTGAATTCTGAACTTCTCCCTTCATCTCAACATCATCCCTTTATTGACAATGGTTTTGTAACTACAGTTGCCAAAAACGGACAGCTAAATTTTGGATTTAATCTCGTTACTATCAGCTGTTAATAAAATTGGTTTCACTTTCTGAGATTTGAAATTCAACCAATAAAAAAGAAGCATTCTTTTGCCAATTCACATGTCGAAATTTAATAAGTTAAAATATAATTTTCTCACGGTCGTTTTTCAGCTTCCACACAGTCAAACATATCTCGTGTAGTAGATTAAAAAGATAAATACACCACGCATTGTCATTGTTTTTAACAAAATTAATATGAACTAAAATTCCATCCCTCACAGAATCCTAAGCGGAGAAACGTATTCGCAATGTATTGTACGATAGAAAGTTGAAAGATTAACAAGGTATTGTAGAATTTTCAATCAAAAAATGAAATAAAAAAGTAAGTTAAGTCAATTACTCGACACAGATTTGAAAAGAAAACAATAAAATCAATCATTGGCATGGCCAAGTAATTTTAGCGCGTTTTTCACATGTTGTATTTTACAATAATGCAACTATTGAATTTTTACTAACAGAAAGTAGTACTGTACCACTCCTCTAAATGTACTACTATTGAGCTGAAAAGGAATAATGACACAAATCTGTATCAGCACTATAAAAAAGGTAAAAAAAATCTTTTTACAGAAGCTACAATAGCGCGGACAAGGTGACTTAACTCCTTGTCTAGGCATAAAACTCGCTTCTATGTATTTATTCTTTTAAGTTAATCAAGGAAAAGTATATACAATTAATAATAATTTAACTGCAACATATTACTTAAAGTTTAAATTTATTAGGTAAAATTTGAGAAATTTGTTATAAAGTAGTAAAATTCAGAAAAATTTGTAGGAAAATTCGGGATATAACTATGGGAAAATTTAAATATGATTCGGCTCATCTAGGGCACAAATGTGACTGAATGCCGAAAACCCGAGATCAATTGGTTGCTTATTGGCTGAGAAAAAGGCGACAAAATATGAAACGAATACGAAATTTGCGTCCTAATAGCGTCTTTTTTACACTACGTGAAAAACGCGCTAAAAAATATACCTTATATTACTAGCTGATAATGTAGCTTTCCATTGGTGAAAGAATTTTTAAAATCAAACCAGCCATTTCCGAGATTAGCCGGAACAAACAGACCAACGGACAGAAAAAAAAATTTAAAAATTGGTTTTTTGATATAACTACCGTATATACCTAAAAATGTATTTAGTAAAAAGCTGCTAATTTGAAATTACAAACAGACACTTCAATTTTATTTGTATATAGATTGTTAAATCATACTATAGGAGTATAATAATTATTACTATACATTATATACAATAGTTACTATAAAATTATAAGATTATTTACTGCATAATAGTACTATTAGTAAATATTTTTTTAGATTGTATTGATATTCTTTTTTTATTAAACTTGGTTATTTTCAATCTCTTCCTATATTCTTCATTTGAATTAGATCTCACTGAATTACAAAAGTTCTTTAAAATCATTTCCCTGACGTTCTCATGCAGCTACGCCGCCATCAGCTTGCTGCATGTGCTGCTTGGCGTGATTCTTTATCGCGCCAAGCAGCGTTTGGCGCATAGACCCAGGAAAACAAACTAGTTATTAAAATAATTTAGTTTAAATATAGGTAATAAATTGTTAAAACTTAAACGTGCATCTATTACATATGTTATGGGTTTTTTAATGTGCTTTGTCGAGCTTTTGAAATTACCTGAATAATACACATGCAAAATAGTATTTGAAATAAATAGTACAATAATTAAATTTATACACAGTTGACTCTCTAACTCAAACCTTCGATAATACGAACCTCTCGCTAATTCGAAGTGTACGCTCAGTGCCTAGAAAAACTCTTGATATTTCGAACTAAAGTATTACGTTTGGTACACTCATTTTCAAGTATAATCTGTGCTGGTCGGAATTGAAATCTCGTTAATTCGAAGCGATCTTATAAATTTCTCTACTGTTCAAACACTCACTATTGTATAGAGTCCTGTAGCAAGCAGGTTAGGCCTTACATATTTTGTGTTGTATTGTTCCTGCTCATCTCCCCTGTAATGTAGCCCATTTGACCATCGGATTAGACTCCGATAACTCCGACAGAAGCTAAAGTGTCACTAAACAACTTACGCAACTTTTTCCTTCAAGATTATGTTGATGCGAACATTTTTCAAGCTTCATTTATTCTAGAAAAATCTATTGACAAAGTTAAATAGAATTCCATAAAAACAAAGTTTTTTTTCCTTGAAAAAAATTTATGTACAGTATATATTCTTTTAATAGATGTTTTTAATACACATAAATGTATTCTTTTAATACAGGACTTCTGCATAATATTTATACTGTATAATATGTACTTTAAAAAATACTTTAAAATAATTTTATACATATGTACAATTGTTGCTCTATTATTTACTTTCATATTTCAGTGTGTTAAAAAAACTTGTTTTGGGAGTCTTTTCATATCCTCTTGATAATTCGAAGTTTTTCATTGGTCCCTTCAACTTCGAATTATCAAGAGTCGACTGTATTATACAGATATATATTGTACATAAATTTATTTTGAAGAAAAATTATCTTTTTTGCTTTGATATTCAATCTAACTTTGTCAATAGATTTTTCTAGAATAAATGAAGCTTGAAAAATGTCTGCATCCACATGATTTTTCATTGAAATAGTTGCATTGTTTGTTTAGTGAAAAGCTTCTGTCAGAGTTATCGGCGTCAACTCTGATGGTCATCAAAAAGACTACGTTACAGCGAAGCCAAGCAGAAACAATACAACTCAAACTATATAAGATCCAACCCGTTTTCTACATGCGTGTTTGAATTGTCGAGAGTTTTATAAGATCACTTCGAATTATCGCGTATTCTCTTTCGGCCAGCAACATATTTTACTTCGAAATACTGAGTGTACCAAAATGCATTGTTTTAGTTCGAAATATCGACAGTTTTTCTAGGGGCTGGGCATATACTTAGAATTAGCGAGAGGTTCATACATCCGTTGTGTCGAACATTATTACCCGGTTTGTGTTCAAAGATTGAAAAAAACTGCCTAAAAATTACGGATTTTAAAAAGTTAGTGCTTTTCGCCTAATACCATTTTTATGAAAATCCATTTATGCAGTACTTTTTTTTGCATTTTTTATTTAAAAAACTAAAAAAAAACCACTTTTATAGTTAATCGAACCAAGTAGTAACTCCGTCATTTAGACGCAAAATCTGGAAATGAGAAATCTTTGGAGCTGATCAGGACAGCGGAAAAAATTATCGTATTGTCATCGGGTCCGAACAAATGAGCAAAATTTCAAATTAATCTGACCTTTTAAAATGGGTAATTCAAAGATTCCGTTACATACAAGTGAAGTTCATAAAAGGGTGTTAATAATTACTGTTGTTTGCAATTGATGTGTGAAGTTTGAAAGCATGAACTTAAAAATCATGCTATTAAAATTTCATTGAAATATCAG
Organism: Trichonephila clavata; assembly: GCA_019973975.1. Lineage (NCBI taxonomy): Eukaryota > Metazoa > Arthropoda > Arachnida > Araneae > Nephilidae > Trichonephila > Trichonephila clavata. The sequence goes on along the minus strand of BMAO01012111.1, from coordinate 6,268 downwards.
TTTTGTGCCATGGTCACTATTCGTGTTAGCTCAAATGACGGTTGCGCTTAAAAATACGAGGGCAGGAAGTGAGGGAGGTAGTCCTTATTAACGTAAGAGAAGCGGATAAAACTAGATTCCGCTGTGCTCGGCAACCAAAAAGCACCAATAGAGGAAATATTTTGGTACTCTTGACGTTTTTAAAACAGCGATCCAATTTCTTATCAAAAATCAGAAAAATTAATTACAGAATCGGAAAGATCATTTATTTCACCACGGTACGGTATAAATTTTATTATAAAATTATATTTTTCATCTGTTACGATTTTTCTAAAATGAGTCGAAATTAATGTGTTTTTATGGTTTTTAAATCGTTCCGTATGGATTTTTTATCCTCTTAATGGATCGACATTTTTTAGTAAAACGGTTTATACTGCTCTTAGAATCAGTCATTTAAAAAATAAAAACCAAGAAAACTTTTTGTTTGCGATTTTTCAAAAAATACTCAAAATTCTAATTAAATATTTAATAATTTCATTTATAACGATAATCCCACGAAAAATAACCCAAATAAAAATCACCAAATTTGTCCGAAATAAAAAATTGCGCGTGAAAAATCTTTTTTTCATTTTTTTTGTCCATAACTTTAATTCAAAAAAATTCGTTTATTACATCCGTTTATAAAACAAATATTTACTGTAATATTTGCGAAAAACTTAATCGCCTTCATTCGTACTTTGTGTTTTCAACCATCGCGTTTTCTTCTGATTTCGAACATTTAAAATAATCGACGATATCTTACGATCCGATGGAAAGGTCGTCCGGCAGCGATGGCGACGCCAGCAAGCCCACCCTCCTGACTACCGGACTCGAATCCGATATCCTTCGCGTCTTGTCCATAATTAAAGTTATTCCGCCTTGGAACGTTCGAAAAGTTCGACGCTGTTCGTTCGATCGGAACGACTTCACTTCGCATTATAAACAAGCGGGGATTACCGACACGACATCGAAACACATCGACGTTTTTCTATACTGTATTTTTGAAATTCGCGTAGAATTAAAAAAAAATTGACTTACTTCTTAAACACACCCCCACACGGAAGGCAAAAGACGACGTCGTGGTTTCTATCATACTTGGGGCGAAGAAAAGGTCGAATGGCTAGAGCAACATTCTATTGTATGTGTCGAAAGAGTAGTGGATACGAGTCCCTTCACAAATGTCGTGACACATTTGCCGAGGTGTTGCCAACTGCAGAGGACTCAATTGTAGACGTCGTGTTTATAATAATAATTATTTGCGATACACGCACACACATTTAAATGTCGTTTTTGTATGTTATGTTAAGATATATAATGAAGCACAAAATAGAATTTTGAAACACTTTGAAAAGTCTATCAAAATATTCAAAATTTATATTCCTTCATAACTTTATCAGTTTACTTAAAAAATATCTCGATTTACACATTTCAAAAATTACGTTACTTTTAAAATTCTCAAAGTTCTTCGTTCATTTTAAAAGGTGACCGCGGTAATCTAGTGGTTAAGGTATCGGATCGTGGCTGGCGTGTCAAAAGTTCGAGCACAGCACCACTTTAGACCTGCCGTGTAGGGGTGTGATGTACGTTAAATCTCTCGAGAGCTCAAACGTCCTCGCATTGGTGTGGTAGTTAGGAGAGGAGGGGGTGCCAGCTGAGGTGTCGTTCTCGTCTCTTGACCATGAATCAAAAACGCCAAAAGCCCTCGTGTAGCTGAACAGTGCGACGTTAATATTCACTCACTATTCGTTTCCATGATCTAAATAATTGTAAATTCAGTGAGAGAATATACTGGGACAGCTTTAACGTGCATCGCTCCCCAATATGACGGGTCCTTAGTGGTGCTGGGCTCGAACTCATGACAAACCTGCCATGATCCGATACCTTGACCATTTGGCTACCGCGGCCAATCCACGTGTATCTCTCCCATTAACGGCGGGTCTTCAGCTGTAGCTAAAATTGCCAAAAGACAGAAAAATTCATTGTCATAAAAGACCACGAATTCTAGATTTTGAGTGCTTTTAGAGCATGGCCAAAAAAAAAAAAAAAAAAATCGAGAGTCTTACTTCCACCCTACCTCCCTTCTTTTTTTGCTTCTGAGATGCATTTCAATGAACGAAATTTTTCTTTTACAGCCATTTTTTAAACAAGCGGTATGTCGCAATTAATTGCTAAATGAACATTTTTAATCAATTTTATTATTTTAAATCCTAAGAAGGAAATCAGTGTTAAAATAATTAACATGTTAGTTTTGTAAAATATACTCTTATTTCATCAGATACGTGTTTCAGTAATTTACTAAACACAGTGGAATGAAAAACTATAAAATTAATATAAAATGCTAAAATTTTTCCATCAGATAGTATTATTTTCTTTTTGAATGTAAGGGAATATTAACGTCGCACTGTTCAGCTACACGAGGGCTTTTGGTGACGGACCTCGTAATTTTGAACTATGGTCAAGTGGCGAGTACGACACCCGAGCTGGCACGCTCCCTCTCTTAACTATCACACCAATGAGAGGAAGTTTCGGAGGTGGTGCAAGAGAAAGAGGGAAAATAGTTTTACACTAAAAAAAGCCACTGTAACGCCAGGCTATAGAGAGAGAAAAGAAACGTGTCTGACAATGGAAAAATGTTAAAGAAATTTCGGAAAAGGGAATTTTAATGACGTTAATATAAAAATCACACACACCAGGAAGTGCTGAAATCCGATAAGGGAAGGGGAATTTCCATGGCAATGTTATGCATTGGAATATATCCGGGCAATGCCGGGTTAAACTGAGGAGAAATAAATGTGACATTGAAAAGAAGTGAAAAAATTTCAAAAAAGGGAATTTTAATGACATAATTATAACTACCACTCCACACCCATACGCTTATACACCCACAGAGAAATGCTGGCGTGTTGAGGGAAAGAGAAAATTCCCATGGGGATTAAGTTATGCACTCGGGAAACGCTCATGCAACGCTGGGCTAGGCGAAAAGAACGATACAAAGAATTCAAAGTAATTTCGAAAAAGAATATTGGAAGTGCTGCTTTCGTGAAGGGAAGGAAAAATTTATAAACTAGAAAAAGACCGTGCAACGCCGGGTCTCGCAGATAGTAATATATATATTTAACAAAAATGTAAAGATAAATGGATTTTGAAATCTAACTATTTTTATTCATTAATTTTAGAAACATGCAACTTGTGACTACTATTTATAGGCTGCACGGATCTTTCTCGAAAAATTCTCTTGCCTCATAGATCGTGATATTAATAGATTTATCTAGTAAATTCCAGAAGCATCCATATGATGACCAAGTCGCCAAAAATGAGGTCAATATTTTGCCAAGTTTCGATTGAAACGCTTTTTTTTTAATGCAGCATTGCTTTCAAATATTTATCATACAATAAATACAACAGAAAGTAATATCAGTGTATTAAACATCCAGATATAAATTATTTAACTATTTTAAGCGCTAATAATTTAATATTCGTAACAATGTTTATAAGATGGCACCATTTTAAATTTGAGGTTTTTATTATATCGGTTTTCCTTGACCAGTGTTATCAGGTCTCAAATTTTTGTTGACTCTTCTTTGATGCTTTATTTACCTTACTGTAGGAATCAGTATGATTTCTGTTTAAAGGTATATGGACAATTAAGATTGAGAATGACACTATTTCAATAAAATTTTAGATCTGCACATTCTCTTTCAAATTGTTGCAAGCTTTAAGAATCTCTTAAGATAATAATTTCTAAAGAAAAATAAATTTGAAAACAAAAAATTTAAAATGTATTTTGTTTTAAAAACTTTGTTTATACTCAAAAAGTTTTGCAATCGAAATCCAGATGTCAATTAATGGTCCTGGAAGCAGATTTCAAACTCCTACATCATTATCAGTGCTGTTGATATAGAAAGAGGAGGCTTATCATAATTAAAGAAAAATCATTTGTGTGTAGATGAAAATTGAGTGAGTAGATTTACATTTTTGTATCAGTCATTGTCAAGAAATTTGTGACAGCATCAGTTGACAAAAAGAAAACAAAAAATGGTAAGGGTAGCATGGCCAAAAGTCCCATTCTATATAAATATTTATTTCTCAAAATAATTCCTCACTAAGAGGGCTAAGATGCGAGATTATTTTTTAAAAAAATGGAGCAAAATTATTAATAGGTTTTAGACCCAAAGATTTTTTTTTTAAGAGCAAGAATACTGTGTTCTTATTTTCTACATAATTTTATTCTAAGAAACCAGTTTATGATTGTTTCATAACTTAAGCAATTTTTGAAATTCTCACATTTTCAATCAGTTTTTTATGGGTGTTTCATTCCTCACATTTACAGTGATGTCTTAAGAATCTTTAAGGCCCTGAACTTAGAGAAATCCTAAAAGTTTTTGAGGCCCTGGGACCCTATGAAAAAGTAGGCCCTGCCTGAGACCTTGAAAGTAAACGGTACATATAGCATGCATTGTCAAAATATTCGTTCAAACTGTAATTTGAAACAAAGGTGCATGACTCGCAATCTCAAAAACCTAGGCTCAAACCGGTTCGACCGCTGTCGACTGAGTTTAATTCTTGTTTATGTGGCATAGGTTCCCAAACTTTGTCCCATAGACCCCTTGCCATGTTTTTCGGTTTTGTGTAGACCCCTACTTACCTAAGATTAAACTTTTGCAAATTTATCATTTTAAATGTATTTTGATAGCTCCGTATAGCATTACTTACTTTAAAAGTTTTATGTTTCTAACTGGAGTTAAATTGTGTGTCTAAACCTTAAGAAACGCATGTGAATTAGTTGATTAAATTTTAATTTCATATGTAAAATAATTGTACATAAAATAACTGAGCAGCAAACAAATGTTTTTAATAGGTGGGATGAATCTGATGCTTCACAATCACACATTTTTAACGTTTGGCATCAATTTTTTCAAGTTTAACTTTCAATCTCCTCGGTTAGTAGGATCCAATCTTTCTTTCCTTTTTTTTTTTTTTCTGTTTTTATTTTGGAGATTCGCAACCATGCTGAAACTCCTCTTCTCTAAGAAAATCAATTAAAAACTTTCTTAAGATGTTCCAAAATTCGAAAAAATAACAGGTATATCTTTTTAAAGCCAAAATTGGTGACATTCGTTTCTAAACTTTACTTTATGATGTTCGTTAGGGTTAGTAAAATAAAGGTCCTTTTGTAATCAGACATTTTTTCTTTTTATATGACAACATGAATGTATTACTGTGATATTTCCATGGTCAAATCATTCTCAACCCTAGTTTCGAAACCTGTTTAAAGGGCACATTAAATGTTCAACATAGGTTAAAGCGTCTTTTTCTGGCAGATTGGGACAAATTGAGAAATTGTAAAAATTCACGACGTACAGTTTTATACTCCTTTAGCTTGATTCTGACAAGACACAGAAATGAAGGGACCTTTTTTAATAAAATGTATGCTGTTGCCTTGTAATTGCAAACTAACCCCAGTAAATTTAGTAAATAAAGCTATAAAATTGTTAAATATGGTTTACACTTAATTAGATTTTCTATTAAAATTAAAGTCACAATTTAGTTTAGGCTTATCGTAGACCCCATTTACACCTCATGGACCCACGAATTATTTATTCACTGCCGTGGACCCCTTGCAGGTTGTCATAGACTCCTGGGGGGCCATATAGACCACTTTGGGAACCACTGGTTTATGGTATTAGACTTAGGTCTAGACATGAACAACGTCATCACATAATACATTCTTGCCACTTTTGCCAGTTGTCATGTTGTTTGAAATTCTCTGTTTTTCGAAGAATATGTGCAGGAATCATTTTTTGACACATTAAAATTACTCAAATAATGCAAGAGTCCAAAACGAAACGAGGCCCTTACCGAAGGCAAGGCCCCGGGCCCATGCCTTAAGATGTCCCTGCACATTTCATTTTCTTTTATTCGTCAAAAGCTGGTGAGTGGTTGGATTCATCTCTTTTTGTGGAAAATTTCAGTTAATCAAATTAAATTTTGTAGTTTTGGAGAACAATACATTTATTTTCTAAACAGTAGAACGTCGTTTATCCGAATCAATTGGGACCGGACAGCGTTCGGATACGCGATTATACGGATAACTGAATGCGATCCATGCAGTATAAGAAATCGGACACTATACGAATATTGAAAATCATCACATGCGGGAAATGTGCTTGAAGAAAAAGGAAAATAGGTGAAAATGTCGCAATTTTATTTTTATTGTGGAAAATAATAACTTATTTTTCGCTGTACCATT
>BMAO01012110.1:0-63318 GCA_019973975.1 Trichonephila clavata | reverse complement strand
AGTGCACCATAATCTTTAACAAACATTTTTGATCAACATTGTTATTCAATGAAAAAATTTTAATCGCCTCATATTAAAAAAAATTCTTCAGCCGCTTATAAAAACCAATAGAAGTCCATTTAAGGTAAGGAATATTAAAGTGCTTTAAAGAACATCCAATGATTATTTACTATACGTAAAAGAATTCCCAAACATAACTATGCCGAAATTAAAACAAAATGGGGCTATAATAATTTATATTGTTATATTTTTACTTTGTGATTAGAAATAATGAAAAAATGTATAATTGCTAATCATTCAGTTATATTGCTTCAAATTGTTTAAGAAGTTTAAAAAAAAATGTGTTAACTGGCAAGCTTATTTGAGAATATTTATTGTACGCCCAACTAACATCAACGAGGCTTTGTGCGCAGGTTTTCGAATAACTGTTTTTGGAAATGATTCTAGAAGTTTAAATACTTAAATAATGTGATATTTTTTATTTTTACAATAAGGATAAATAGTACTCAATATTTTATTATCTATAAAACTACTTTCTTAAATAATTATCTGTTAAATAAGAATAAGATGGATTTTTCGTTATTATCTCTAGTCGTTTTAAGGCCCCGGTATCCAAAAATTTCTAATAACGAACTCATGGCGCTTTTTAAAGGCGGGTTAATCCTGATGGTTCTAAACACTCTCCCTGTACAGACGCTGAGGTACGTTCAGCGTTCGGATACTTACGTTTGAGTGATACCACCAAAAGCGTCATCCTCATCACTTGACTTTGTTTCAAAATTAAGAGTCCTTCGTCAAAGGCCTTAGTGTAGTTTCAAAGTTCGATGTTATTATCGCTCATTTCTTAATCAATATCACACACTTCCCAAAAATACTTTGGTAAAGTATTTTTTTATATCCTTTTAAATATTTTCAATTTAATTAATGAATTTTTAGAATGTTATATGTTAAGAACCAGTGAATTGAAAAGAAGTCACGGGAACCAACTTCAACGATGGTAAATTACACTATTAACACACTCTATAAAACAGAGAAATCATCAATAATAAACAATATAAGAGTATTTCTATCGATGGCTTCATCCGAATATTTATACGTCAATAAAAAAGGTGAAGTATAGCAATAATTATTTAGCATTTAGATTTACTTAGACGAAAAATTAAGATAGACTGTGTGTTGAGTGTGGAGCTATTAATAATGAACAATATCTCTTATATATAAATACTGCTAAATTAAAAATAATATATGAATGCGGGTGTGGGATCTGGAGTTTTTAAAGTCTCGTCATCCGCATCTTCGCAAAATGTTAAGGAATATTTTCAACATAAACGTGAAGGACTAAATAAAAAAAAAATAGCCCTCAAAATATTCGCATTCCAACAAATAAACTATTCTTAAGGATTCTTTTTGTGTCCATTATCGAACTGGTAAAGAATTGGTGAAATTGCAATTGGTGTAAAGACAACAAAGCTGTATATTAGAAACATAATATCTTGAAAATTTGATAATAATATCAAAGAAATTAAAATTGTGCCATTCTCTAAAAAAATCATCGAGTGATTGAGATATTCGTACATATTTTGTAAAGAAGAATTTATATTTTCTTTAAATTCAATTCTATAAATTTATCACGTAGTTAAAAAAAAAAGTCTGGTATAGCCACTTTGATAGTCTCGGTTCGTTATTATACGACTCCTACAGTCCGAGAAAGTAAGTTGCTAAGAAAATTTCATCCAGAATGAACTACTGAGTAAAATACTTGATATTATAAATAATTATATGGAAACAAAACCACAGTTGTAATTACAAATACTCAGATCACAGCTCAGCTGGTTTAAAAAGAAATTCTGCAAAAAATAATGTTATGTGAATTCTAGGAATAGAAAACTGAGACTTAGATTTCCATGCGAATGATAAATAAGCTAATATATATATATATAAAAATAAAAAAAAAAAAAATAATAATATATTATATATAAAAATTACTTGTTGCTTGCAGTTTCCCATTTTTAACACGCTTTTTTAAGTTTCACATGTATGTAATGGAATCTTTGAACTCGATTTTTACCCACTTTAAAAGGTCAGATTAATTCGAAATTTTGCACACTTATCAAGGATCGATGACAATACAATAATTTCGTAATTTTGTTCCATTGTCCTGATCAGGACATCAGGAATAACGGTTACTCAGATTTAGAAACCAATTCCATATACCACTTCCAGATTTGGCGACTTATTGCATATACCATTTTCAGATTTGGCAACTAATTCAAAATTTAGAGACTAAAAGATTAAGGTGCAACCCTACAAAGAATACACTTGTGGTTAATAGAAATAAAACAAACAAAAAAAGTGTTCTCTTTTTGTGAGAAAAGGAAGGGTGGGTGTGCGTCAGCAATTTCTTACCATAATATAAACAATTGTCTAGTTTTTCCGAAAATGAAAAATTTAAAAAAAAAAAAAGACGTGCATGTGAAAAAAAAATTATGTTCTAACTGCTAAATATTCTTAATTTTTATAAAGCAACACACATACACACACACTTAGAAGTGTTGATGTGAATAAACATTGTAGCAATACGTTTAAAAGGTGATCATTCCGGCTTCAAATATCAACCTAAAGGATAAATTCAACAATGAATAAATGACAGTTTAAAAAACTAAAAAAAAACACGCTTTTATTGTAGATCGAACTAAAAAATGAAAAATAAATTATAATTCTAAAAAAAACTAAGAAACACGCTTTTATAGTGAAGGAAACTAAAAAGTTAAAAAATAATTCTTAATATAAGAATGGTATGGTTAACCAGAAAATTAATGTCATTGGGATAAAAGTGTTATATTACATTTTTACACTAACTCAGCATTTCGGAATGGAGCTAGTAAGAAATTGTAACAATTAATATAGATCACCCCACGCTTTTACCCCAATGACATTAATTTTCTCGTTAATCATTTTATTCTTATATATATAATTATCTTTTTACTTTTTAGTCCGATTCACTATAAAAGCGTGTTTTTTAGTTTTTTTAAAAATTATTATTTATTAATTTTGAATCACACTTTTTTTCTCATGAAGAGCAGTTATTCTCCTTAATAAATAATATATATAGGAATCATAGCCTTTTTTAAGGACGCTTTCACTTAGATCATTTGACATAATTGAATTGAATTTCGATTTTAAAAAAATAAACTAATGTTCTTTATTTGTCTTTTTTGAAAAATCTACATTAAAATCCCAACTTAGAATCATAGGTAATTTCTTCAGAGACACGATTCGGCTTCAGTTTAGGCAACTAAAATTTTGAGAATTTAATAATTTTCTCTCCTCTTTGATTTAGGGAAATATAAATAGCAAAGGGAGTACATGTACATTGAACAAAATACGAATCAATAATCGAATATTTAAATAAATAAAACAGGGGAATATAAAAAGCAAACTTTAGTTTTATTGTCCTTAAATTTCTTCATTTTTCGATTATCCTTCGCCTTTAAAATTTCTTCACTGCACTATTTTGAATAACTATTTAAGCATATATTCCGGAATGTAATGAGTATTTTTTCAAAAATATGAAAATGCAGGTGTGTTATACAGTTTACAGAAGATGAATGAAACGAATGCAAGACATTCCACAATTCATGCAATTCCAGATATGTTTCTGTTATTCTTGTAAAGCAAGATAATTGGCAATCAACTTTAAGATATTTTGATCTGAAATTTTCGATATTAACAAATTGAAAATAAAATGTTAAATTGAAATGATTTTTATAGCAATATCTTTGGATATTTTTAAACCTCCTCGATCCAGAAGACTGAAATACTTTGTCCCTTCGACATTTTCTGAATCGAAATTGATTTTTTTATCTACAACACATATACATTTGCAATCGCATCATTCAAATTTTGTATTATGCACGCAATAACCCACTATGTACATCAAAAAACTTGATACTCTTCTACATAAATATCATCTGATTTATTTTTAAATTCCCTATTTGGGGGTGTGTATGTCGCGGACTGTTGAATCTTGACCGACCCTGTCCAAACACGATTTCCGACGTAAGAGGAAAAAAGCCAAAGGCCAAAAAAGCCATTCCCAAGCGTGACACTTCATTCAAGTTCACTCTTCAGCAAAACGTGCCTATATAAAGAAGTTATCACTTCAAAAAATGACACGTTTAAGATTAATTCATCAATGAATTAATGATAGTTTAAGAGACTAAAAAAGCACACTTTTGTTGTAGATCGAACAAAAAATGAAAAATAAATTATAACTTAAAAAAACTAAAAAACACGCTTTGTAGTAAATCGAACTAAAAAAAAAAAAAAAAATTCCTAATATAAGAATAAAATATTAATGAGAAAATTAAGAGTCATTGGGGGAAAAGCGTTTGTACTACATTTTTACACTAAATCTGCATTTTGGAATAGAACTAGTAAGAAATTATAACAATTGATATCGAGCACCCCCTTCGCCCCGCTTTTACCACAATGACGTTAATTTTCTTGTTAATCTCATGTTATTCTTATATTAAGAATAAAATTTTTAATTTTTAGTTCGATGAACTATAAAAGCGTATTTTTCATTGTTTTTTTAAACTATAATTTATTTTTAGTTTTTTAAATCGATCCACAATAAAAGCATGTTTTTTTTTAAGTTTTTTAAACTATCATTTATTCATTGATGAATAAATCTTTTTTGTTTGTTATATTTGTATTAACCATGAACGTTTTCTCGCCAAATTGGGAAATAAGAAATCGTTAATCCTGATGATCCTGATCAGGACAATGGAACAAAATTATGAAATTATTGTCATCGGTCCTTGACAAGTGTGCAAACTTTCGAATTAATCTGACCTTTTAAAGTGGGTAAAACTTGAATTCAAAGATTACGTTACATACTGGTGAAGCTAATAAAAGCGTGTTAAGGTATCCACTACCCTAAAATTGTGAAATTTGCCAAAAATTGACAATTTTTTTATGATTTTATTTTATACGCCATCTTATTAGCCTTATAAAAATAAGTTTCATTTTAAGTTTATCGTTTTCTGTTCACTAGAACAAAAACTACAAGTGTTTTAGCAAAAGCAGATGCCATTACTTTAAGCAAGATGTCATACTTTAAAACGCATTTTACTCGAAACAAGTTTTCTTGAAAATACTCAAACCGGGTCAGCGATTGCTCAAAAAGTTTTGAAAATAACCGAAATTTTTTCTGTAAGTTCTGTATAATAGTAGAATTGTTTTAACCTTCAGATTTATCCATCACTGCTTTATTACAAAATTTACAGTCCCTTAGGTGAATATAATCACTGTTTTTTTAAGCAATTTCATATAATAACTGAGATAAAGTGCTCTAGTTTTTGTAAAAAAGAAAACATCTCTTATTCTGAAGGTCATTTCAAAAATGAATGTCATAGCAATTCATTAGAATGAAAAAATTTAAAATTTGCTCATAAACTTTTGGTACAAAAAGGGCCGCGTTTATGCTTTTCTTTATAACTTTTTACCTATTTGTTCCCATTTTTGTTATAATAATTTTTTTTTCTCTTCTTAATTTTAGCATATTTTTCTTAAAATGAACGAATTTGTTGTTATTTTCTAAAAATAACAACAACAAAAAAATCCCCATATCTCCATTTAAAAAAAAATCGTCGCAACCAGTAGGATACCCCTTAAAAAGAAATTTAACATTCAATTTCACAGCAAATATCCCGCTAATTGTGAAACTGGTTTCCTCTTCCCAAACCAACGTCTATATAACTTCTTTCCCAATATATTTTAAAAATTCTCAGGTTTGAAAAATACCGATCTCAGCACTACTTAACCACACCATTTATATCATAGTGCTTCTAATCGTACAAACTTGGCTCCTTATCCTAGCGACAAGTCAGACCTTATACACGCTATTGTACGTCAGAGAGAAATACTTGATGATCATCTCTTTCTTCCCCACTTTATTCGCAAGTCACCTTGAACCGATTTTACGTATGTCGAGGACGAAGGTGAAAGATCCTGGAAGTGACAATTATCTTGGCAAAGCGTCTGAAAAAACGGGGAATGCCTTTTTCTTGCCAGATGTTGCGAAAAAACACTCAGTGAGGTTGAAGTAACTTGGATTTGTGTTAAAAATCAAGTGAACATTTAAAATAAACAATAAAATGACGGATCATTCTATTTTGGAAGAGTAGACTTTTTTCTTAGCTTGATCCTCATTAAGCTTTAAGTACTGAGAATATAGCTTTTGTCGCAAAACTGCTGAGGTGCAGTTTTGAAAAAATCGCTTACTTAAGAATAAGATAAATGTAACTCTAGTTGTTAAATTTATCTTCTCTTTCAGTTGCTAATTGTATTTTCCTCCCTACTTAACACCAACTGAATCTACTTTTAAAAAAACTCAATTTTTTTGTTTTTTGATCTTTTAATATACATATATAACGAATGATTGGAAGAAGAATGTTTGTGTGTGGAAAAAAAGTTGTAGAGCATTTTCAATAGCGAATATTGAGTGAGTGTTTTTAACGTCTGACAAAATAACAATACGAGAGCTTGCGTTAAATCTGTCGAAAGCTCAAACGTCTTCCCGTTGGTGTGGTAGTTAGGAGAGGGGGGGGGAGTGCGACTTTAATAAAAAATCAATCAATCAATAAGTAAAACCAGGTCTTGGACCTGTGACTTGACATGGATGGCACTGATCATAGAGTTTGCGACTAGAACTAGACTGAAACAAGTGTTTGTACTGCTGTAGGATTTCGAGATCCATTTCGATTTAACGGGCAATAATCCCTAACATACTTTTATATGGAATCTGGACTCGAAACAATAACATGAACAATAATGAATCTGGATACAATAACTATACTGCTACCGTAATACTCAGTGGTCGCAGTAGCCTAGTGGTCAGGGTCACGGACTTGTGACTGGGATGCCATGAGTTTGGGCATTGTCCGCTAAAGACCTGACGTGTAGAAAGGGCTGATGTACGTCTAAATCTGTCTAAGCCCAAACGTCCTCCAGTTGTTATGGTGAAGAGGTTAGAAGAGGGGGTTTTCAGCTCAGGTGTCGTTCTCGTCACTTGAACATGGTTCAAAATTACGAGGTCTTTCATGTAGATTTATAGTGCGACGTTAATATATCTCTCAGTCACGATAATACATTTTGAAAAAAAAGGTTTATTTTAACTCGCATCTCTATGATAGTTGTTGATAACTTTTACAATGAGTTTGAAATATGGCCGAAGGACGAGAATAGCTTCTGAGATGACACCGTCCTATCTTAATTTCTTCACTATACGATAGAAGGGATTTGAGGCTCCGTTACCATTACAAACGTAGCTACACTCATGACTAGGTAGTAGTGGTAGCCTAGTGGTCCTGATCACGAACCCGTAATTTTGAGTATCGGGGAAATGACGAGGATGACATCCAAGCTACCACACCATGCCAACGGGTGGACTTTGAGCCGTGACTAATTTAGCATGTATTATCTCCTCTAAATGGCTGATCTCTAGTGGAGAGAGTGAATATTAATGTCGCCCTGTTCAGCTACTCGAGGGCTTTTGAAGACGGACCATGTTATTTTGAACCATGGTCAAGTGAGGATGATGACACCTGAGCTGGCACCCCCTCTCTCATAACTTCCACACCACACCAACGGGAGGATGTTTGGGCCACGATAGATTTAACGTGCATCGCTCCCCTGCAAGGCGCGTCTTCAGCGGTACTAGGCTCGAACTTATGACACGCCGGCCACGAGTCCGTTACCTTAACTACTAGGGATTGCAATACCGGTATTTTGAGCCATTTGTACAATTTTGTAATACCGGTATTCACAAGCTTGAATACCGGTTTTTCGATATTTACTAGAAATGTTTTAAACTGTGTCTCCACTGTAGGATCAGAGATCGCCAACCTAGCAAAATAGTATACGTTTTGGTTTTTATGTCTCCCTAATGGGCGAAATTAATTAAATTGTGAATATAAAGTTGCATCGTACCATCAAGAGAAGTGATAAAATATGTGAATTTCCAAGGAGGTGGGCCAAAACTATGGAACTAATTTGTCTACGCGCCAAACGTTGCTTGGCGCGATAAAGAATCACGCCAAACAGTTCCTGTCTTTGGAATGGAATCTAAGATGACGGCCTACGGATAAGAGATCGCCAGGAAAATAATTTTAAGGAACTTTTGAAATAAAGTACAATCTATTTCGAATGAAGAATTTCGGAAGAGAATGAGAATAACCAAGATTAATTAAAAGAATATGAATATAATCTAAAAAAATATTTATTAATAGTAATATCATGCAATATATAATAAATATCTTATTCTCTATAATTGTATAGTAATTATTATAAAAATATTAATGTAATTTTTTGTAGTAATTATTATATATTCAAATAGTATGATTTAATAATTATTTTATATAATTCTAATCATGTAATATAATTTAACACTAATTGTAGAAAATAGTAACCACAACTTATAGTAATAAGAAGCAAAAATAAGAATACTCATGTAATATAATTATAAATAAATAACCAAAAAATAATTATGAATAAACAACATCGTAATAAATAAATAACATAATACTTAAAACAATTAATACAAATAATGAATATTATATGATCATCACGTATAATAATAATTGTATTTTTATATTATATTATTGATAAAATAATTACATAAAATATATTAAAATTAATAATGAATATAAAATAAAAAGTACTGCAAACGTGCAATGTTCCAAAAACTGCAAGTTCCTTCAAAGAATTTCATCGAACAAGGGACGTCAAAAAAACATTTTTAGAAAGTAAAATAAAGCGAAAATAGATGATTGTATTTTAGCAATAATTAAAAGTACAACACTCATTCTTAAAATATATATATATATATATATGTACTCTCACTTATTAAATTAGAAAAATCCGTATTCGAAAATAACACAAAATAAAACAGCAGACTGTTTTGTTTTGCAAGATAGAGCAAATGCAATGAAAATGGTTTAAATGTTAAAGAAATCTAATTAAAATCGTCTGAAATTAATAGGGTTACCACGAGAAAAAGTCAAAAAAATAATTTCTAATATACTTTATCCCCATGGCAACCACATTGTCAGATGTTAAAAATATCAAGGTAAATATATTGTAATGTTATCACCCATCTTGGCGAACATAAACAGAAACATAGCGCATAGGCCCAGAAAACCTAACTAGCACCAAATTTTTTTTCAAATTTTTCACATACAAACCTTATTCACATTGAGAAGAATTCGGTACAGTTATCGAAGATGATGATGACACTAATGTAGAGAAAGGAATTGTCTCTTGAACAAAAATTAGAATTAGCGGCAGCTAAAAAAAATCCAACAAAGTAAAATACAATACAGAAATCAGCTATATCGAAAACCATCCGACGAGAAATCGATTTATTTGAAGACGAGAGATTTACAGGTAAATACTTGTGTGTGTGTGGAAAAAGTATATTGCTAACAATACCACCAACTAGCGTAGATGCCGAAAGCGCGTATTCGACAGCTGGTAATTTTTGCACCTAATTAACGTTCCAGGCTTAATGACAGTACAACTAATGCATTATGTTTTTAAAATCACATTTCAAAAATTTGTGATAGTACCACAGACTGAACAGTGATATTTACACTTTTTTTGTGATTTAAATAAATAAGATGTTCGTTTACTTTTCTGTGATTTTATATATACTGTTATAATTTAAAAATTAAATATTAATTTTTTGAATCTAATAAAACTGTCAAATAATACAAAGAAACACCTGTATTTTCTTTCTTTTCCTAAACTTCTTTTACCGGTATTAAAATCTGTATCCTGGTGTATTAAGAACTAAAAAATACCGAACACCGGTATTGAAGTTTTGATCCGATATTGCAATCACTAGCTACTGCGGTTACTGGACTTCAGTGGAACTAGGGCTCGAACTCATGACTAACCACAAAGCTACCACGGTCATAAAATAGGTTTGTATAAGAAGTTTTGTTCTTAATTGTAAGATGTTCTCCAACCTGGTCTCAAAATAACTCATTTTAAATTTTGATAAAACTATGCTTTGTTCAGATGTAATATTTATATTGCGGGGAAGGGGAAAGAAATTTTTTGAATTAGAAACCTTATATGCAATTACCTTTTGTCAAACACTATACATATCCAACATTTTGTATGGTTTTATTATTTCTCGCATTAAGATCCTGAATTAATTGTGTATTCAAAAACATCTGAAATGGGAATTTTTAATGCAAAAGAAAATAGTAAGTTCTTGTATAGGATTATAACATTTCCTATCTAAAATCAAAAAGTATAAGATGCTTAAGAAAAGTAACGTAAAACGTGTGTAGAGCACAAGCGAATTGTATACATTATAAAATACAATGAAATTAACAATTTATCCATCATTTAGGTATATTGGTAACTAATTTTATATCGGGGTGCTACGCGTCAAGCTCTGCTTGGCGTGACAAAGTAATCACGCCAAGCAGCGCTTGTTGTCGCTGGAATTGAATCTAAGATGGCGGCTTAGCGGTATCAAAACGTCAAAAAAATAATTGTAAAGAACTGTTTTGAAATACTTTGAAATACATTTCAAATGAAGAATATAGGAATAGACTGAAGACAACAAAGATCAATTAATAATTAATATCAATATAATAAAAATTATATATACTAATAATAATATGTATTATATAATATCCTTGTATATAATTATTATGTATGATAATCATAATTTAATAGCAATTATGAAGAACAACAATTATATTGTAATAAAATTATAATTATATATTAGAATATTCATAACACAATTATAAATAAATAACAATATGTAATACATAGAAATAAATATTAAAGAATATTTATAAATAAAGAATATAATATAATTATTGAATATAATTGTATTTTTATATTATAAGTAAAATAATTACGTAAATTATATTAAACTTAATAATGAATATAAATTAAAAAGTGCTGTAATAACTTGCAATATTCCAAAATTTGCAATAAATTGCATCTAACAAGGAACTTTTAAAAATGCATTATTAAAAATTAAAATAAAGTTTAAAAGTGAGATGTGCAGCAATAATTAAAAGTACAGGCCTCATAGATTTTTTAAAAAACTATTTTGGTACTCACCAATGATATTAGAAATATTCATATTGGAAAATAGCACAAAATGCAACAGAAGACTAAAGCAGCTGTCTTAAGGGGATGGTGGACCTTCAGAATCTCAAAATTTCGTCAAAATTGCGATTTTTATTTTTTATACTAATAATATTCTATTTATTTCAGAGAATGATTCTGTCGAAGAATTTTTTCATTTTGACTAATAATTACTGAATTATGAGTAATCTAAGAATTAAACATGGCGCCATCGACTATTTAAATGGGCGTGGCCCTGTCATTTGAACGTAAACAAGAACTATTCATATTTAGTTTCTAGCATATGCTTAGCCTCAATTATTATTTTTTTCATCGCATATTTTATGAAGAAGGATTCTGATAGGAACTTCTACTTCCGCTTTGTTTGTTTACATCGTATTAGCGCGCTTGTTTCACATCTGTTATTACACAGCATACATAGTCGTTTCAGACGTAATTGTAGGTATATTTTTTTTCAAAGTTTTCCTTTCTTTCATTTGAATACTCAATAATAATTTTTTTGATAAATTAATCATTCCAACAGTATTTGTACAATGCACAGAATTAGTTCTCGATATCATGTTCCAAAAGGAAGGCCATCAAAACGTAAAATGCAGGCTTTGCTAAAAGCAAAGAAAAGATGGGCCTCTGAAGAAATAGAACTGGAGCATCAAAGTTTACATGTGTGTGAAAATGACCCTGATGCAAGTGGTAATGTGTCCTCTAATTATGAAAATAATGAAGTAAACACTTACCCATTAAATTCTAGTGAACTGAATACAGCGACAGAAAGAACGCTGTCTCTTCTAAGCTCACACACTTCTGCAGAACATGTGATAAGTGAACAAAATGATCCAACATATGTATTAGTTGATACAAATATATTGAAGAATTTACTGTCAACTGTAAAGTGCCCTGAATGTGATATGAATAATTTAAATATTATAAAAACAACGCAGCTGGGTATGGCATCAAAACTAGAATTGGTTTGCTCTAGTTGTGAGGCAGTATTGAATTCCTCATTTTCAAGTGCACGTGTAAAAGACAAAAAATTTTTTGACATTAACAAAAAAATGGTTTCCTCTTTTTTAAGACTTGGGAAAGGTCACGCAGGATTGGAACTATTTTCATTAGTGACTGGTATGAATACAATGGACAAAAAATCTTTTTCGAAGCACATTAAAATTTTGTCCGAAGAAAATAGAGAGGTGAAACATCAGATCCTCGAAGTTGCGAGAAATATAGTTAGGAAGCAACATCTTGAATTGAACAATGAAGGTAAGGAAACTGGTGTTTTAGACATAACTGTGTCATTTGATGGATCTTGGCTAAAGCGGGGATATAAATCACTGTACGGGATAGGAGTTGTAATTGATTTATTGACAGGCTTAGTAATAGATTATGAAATACTGTCAAAGTATTGTACGGAATGTACTGCTGCAGTAAGAGACCTTTCGAGGGATAGTCCAGATTTTGCAATTTGGTATGAAGGTCACAAATCTGAATGTCAGATAAATCATACAGGTTCCTCGTCTAGTATGGAAATGGAAGCTGCTGCAATTTTGTGGCAAAGATCCATCAAGGAGTGCAATATGTGCTACACTTGCATACTATCAGACGGAGATTCAAAAACATTCCAACGTCTGATATCGCTGAACATTTACGGAAAAGATAAACAAATTAAAAAAGAAGAATGTATCAACCATATTTCAAAACGCTTAGGAACTGGTTTACGCAGCAAGGTGAAAGAGTGGCGAAGCAAAGGTGTTTGTATTGGAGGCAAAAAGGTTGGTAGTTTAAAAGAAACCACAATAGTTAAGTTAACTAATTTTTACAGAAAAGCCATTAAAGATAATTGCGATGACGTAGAAAAAATGAAAAGTGCAATATATGCCACACTTTATCATTGTTCCTCCACAGACACCAAACCGAAACACAACAAATGTCCTGATGGCAAACTTTCTTGGTGTTTTTATAAAAGAGCTTTGGCGAATGGAGAATCCCCTCAAAGTCATTCAGTTATGAAGACAAAATTAACTGAGGAGGTTGTTGCGAAGATTCTTCCTGTGTACCAGAGATTAGCAAGCAACGAGATATTGTCCCGGTGTACTTCAGGTAAAAGTCAAAATGCAAATGAATGTTTGCACAGTGTTATCTGGAGTCACTGCCAAAAAGAAAGTTTCCAATCAAAGAAAAGATTGGAAATATCTGTTGTAACAGCAGTAAGTGAGTTTAATTTTGGATCCCTATTTACCTTGAGAAACGTGCATCAAAACACTTCCATACCCTCGATGCAAATTAGTGAAACGAGAGATGACCGCCGATTAAAGCAAAGTAGAATTAAAACTTTTCAAACTGCAAAAGACAAAAGAATTAAGAAGCGAAAAATCTCTAATACAATAGAAAACAAAAATTTAAAATCTGAAGGATTATCATATTGTGCTGGTAAATTTTAAGTGAATGTCTTGCCACTCTATGGTTTTTTATAAATATCAGCTTGGCGGATGCTATAACTTGAATTATTCAATTTATAACTAAATATAACAAATTTTAAAATATTTATTAGATTTCTACTGTAATAATCTCTTATATGTTTGATTTTCATGTAAGGGTAAGTAATTATGTAAAATTTTGTTTTATTATTTCATATTACACAAATAAATGTTTAAAATGTGTTTTTCTCAGTTCGTGAATTTTCTCTTTTCATGATTACGTAAAATGCTCCTTGCGTTTCATATTTCATCGTATCTCTTTAAAATTTTTACAAGTTATAAAAAATGATATAATTCACAAATTTGTGCATTGGTTTTGTTAAAAATTTAACGGATTATATTTTACGTTGTTTTGATTACCTCGAATGTGTGATAATTGGTGAAATATTTCATATAGTATAGAAAATGTATCTTTTTTTCATCAAATTTTATTCTGAATTTAAAATCCATGCACAGATATATTTAGTTATAGTTCATATACATTTAAAACAAAAATTAAGAAAAATCTTAAAAACTAACGTGCAAGGAGCATTTTTAAAAAAAGTTTTACAAAATTAAAAATTTTTAAAAAAATCAAATTATATAATTTATTTTTTTAAAAAAATATTTAAATTGTGAATTATAGTGATCATCTACTATATTGATTCCAATTTCAGCTAATTAAGATAACAATTTAAGAAATTAATTTCAAAGGTCCACCGTCCCCTTAAAGAACAAATACAATGGAAATAGTTAAATTTTCTAGAAATCGAATTAAAATCGTTTGAAATTAATAGGGTTACCACGGGAAAAAAACAGATAAAAGTTAACTCTAATAGACGTTATCCCCATGGCAACCACATTGCCAGACGATAAAAGTGTAAAGGAAACCATATTGTAGTGTTATAGCCCATCTTGGCGAACATAAACAACTTGGTGCGTTGTTGTTTCTTATCCCACTTGACCGACAGAAACATCTAGATCAAGTCCATGAACCCGTGCGTTTTTAAGCAATAAAGAACTGTAGTTGGACTTGAGAACAGCTGGCTCTTATGGCATCCAATACAAGCAAAGATGTGGGCAGGAGCGGCTTGGTTCACATTACGCTTGGCGCGTAATACCCGGTATCAAATTAGCACCCTATATTATGTTTTATAAGTAAAGAAAGTATTTTTCTAAAAAATGTATATTTATCCTCCAAGATTTTTTTTAAATTTTGAGATTAAAAAATTCCAAGTTAAAAAAATCCTCCAAGATTTTCAAATGTTTCAGATCTCCCGAACTGGAACATATGTTAACAAGAAAAACACACAATGATTGCTACTTACAGATGGATAAATAAATGTTTTAATTAAAATCAATAATCAACATTTTAAAATAATTACATAAATAATTTAAATGTAACATGATCTTGCAGGGGTAAAGACACGTCTTGTTCTCAATAAATTTCGCAACTGTTGAAGCTCATTCTGTTGCTTTAAAAGTTGTTCCTCATGTGTCCTAAGTTGCTCTTGTTGTCTGTGAAGCTGATCTTGCAGAGTTTGAAAATGCATAAAAAAGCAACAAGATGGCGTTTGCGGTAGTTTCCATTGAAGTTGTTCTTTTGTCTGATGTAGGGATACCTGTTTTTGTTTTACCTGTTCTTGACCTTCTAGTAGCATTTTCAGTCTTCTTTGCCCCTGAAATTGAGGGTTTTGATGCCACTCCTTCAGTTCTTGCAAAACTTGTCGATGTATACCTAATACCTTCTGGTGTTCTTGTACTTGAGACAATTGCTGAACTTGTTGCTGAAAACGCAGTTTCTTTCTTTCAGACCAAAGAAGTTGCTTCTGTTGAAGAGTCTCATTCTGTTGTTGCTTCAGCAGTGGTTGCTGTACCGTCATTTTTTCTTGTCCCTGAACCCGATTCTGTTGGTGATGAAGAGGCAATTTATATTCTCGAATCGGCGATTTTGGTTCTTGCTGCCTTTTCTGGAACTCCGTTTTCTGTGGATTTTGCTTCGTATTACAACCTTCCTTTAATTCTTGCTGACGTAATTTATGGTGCTCGTCATTTCTTTGAAATACTTCCGAAGATCTGTAACGGAAAGTTGTGGGTATCTTGTGTACCAATTCCGAAACTTTCACGCCCAAAGTCTCCCAAAACATATGTGGAGATTCTACATTACCAGAGATGTATGCTTTCACTGCATCATAAGTTACGATCAAACCAGTATAAGGAGCTAGATAAGAACCCCTGAGGTAAGCCAGGAGAGAAAATTGACACACCAAGATGCAAAAACGCATCAACTCTGCGATGGTGGTGACGTTGTTTAAAATACTGTCTTTCAAGTTTTCAGCAATCGTAGGGAATGTTTCGTTGTCGATCGTTGATTTCTTGTTTAACT
The DNA here is from genome assembly GCA_019973975.1 of Trichonephila clavata. Classification (NCBI taxonomy): domain Eukaryota; kingdom Metazoa; phylum Arthropoda; class Arachnida; order Araneae; family Nephilidae; genus Trichonephila; species Trichonephila clavata. The sequence goes on along the minus strand of BMAO01012110.1, from coordinate 47,301 downwards.
TTAAAAACAGATAGTTAATATTCTTTTCTTTCTTGTGCAAGTAGTAGATGATGAAGTCTCTGATATCTCTGGTAAAGGCAATTGAATTAACTCTGCATTCTTGTTCACGGGATCGCCAAAAGACACCACTACGTTCCATGACAAAATGGAGGAAATCGAAGGCGAAGATGTATTCGGCAGTATTAGTATCCATTTGTTATATTTTTGCTGGGCTCTTACCTATCTCCTTATCGAAACATTTTAATCCCAGGCAATATTTAGATGAATGCTGAGTGCATTTCTTCCAGACTTAATGGATGTTCAGAAAATGTTAGGAATGATACTATAACATCATGTTGCCATATGCAGTTAACGAAAATATATTTTATTATATTTTTCACACACAACGATTTCATGTGGCCGCGGTAGAAAATTGGTCATGGTCACGAACTCTTGTGTGGCCGACGTTGTTGAATCACAAGTTGGTGTGCCACTGAAGATTGATCATGAACAGCGGCTGATACCTGTTAAGTTTGTCGATGCTTAAAGTTTGCCCGTTGGAGTTGAGGGGAAATTTGAAGAGGGATGTACCAGATCTGGTGTCGTCTTTGTCATTTGACCATGGTTCAAAATTTACGAGGTCCGTCGTCAATACCCCTCGTGTTGCTTCAGAGTACGATCTAAAGTGAAATCCCCCCCCACAAACCAGCTAATTAATATTAATTCCTAATTTGAAAAATCTTAGAATAGAGGATTGGGGTAGCAGAGAGGTTATGACAGCGAGTTAGGGGCACCGATGTTTCGATCAAGCTGCGTGCTAAGTCCTAATTCCATTGAAGACCTGTTATCGTGTTTTTAATCATGTAAAATCCGCTCAGGCTCAAAGTCTTCCCTGACGTGGCGAATGTGGAGAGAAGGGTGCCATCTCAGATGTCGACTCTGTCATCCTATTGTGATTTAGTATTAAGAGGCTTATTGACTGTAGTTAGTGGATCATTGTATCTTGAAAAACAGACTGTTAGAAGTATTTCGTATAGCAAATACAAATAAATGAGTTTCAAACAATTGGTTATTCAGTTTTATGAAAGCGAATTCTCTGTTTCGGACGAGTTGTCTTATCTCATGACCCCGAACGTATTAAAAAAAATTTTTTTTAAAGTAAAACTCGAGAATAAAAGATTATTGAGTGCGTCAAAAAGTGATGGATGTTTTTTATAGGGGCTAGCTGCATATTTATAGGGAGTGAGTATTTATTTTAATGTCACACTTTAAAGCAACACGAGGGCTATTGGCGATGGACCTCGTAATTTTAAACCACGACATCCGAGCTAGCACCTCCCTCTTCAAATCACCACATCACACCAATGGGAGGACTTTAATAAACTACGATAGATTTAATGTACATCAGCCCATCTACATGGAGGGTCTTCAGTGGCATAAGAGTTCGAACTATATCCATAAAGAAATGAATACAATTACTTAAAGAATTCATTTTCTTATTTTTGAATTTTGTTAAATATCTTTTTTTAAGCGCATTGTGGGTACGTTGCAAAACATTCAATCAAAGTTAATACTCGTGGAGATGATACTTGATAAAATAAACGCTGTGTTTTTGTCATTAAGTAGGCCGTGGTAGCCTGATGGTTATGGTTCCGAGTTCGTGATCGGAGTATTTCGGGTTCGAGTCTTGGTGCAACTGAAGACTCGCCACGTAGAGGGGCTCGGTGCACATTAAATCTATCAAAGGCTCAATGACATTGGTGTTGCTAGTCCTGAGTGGGCCAAGTATCAAAATCCCTTGGGGGCTCTTTTTGGGGTCTCTGTAGCTTGAGGCTCCCGTATTATTGATACAGTGGTAGCTATGTCCCTGCTCAATGTCCTTTCGTTGGTGTGGTATTTAGGAGAATGTAACGTTCCCACCATACAGCTGTGAGTATGGTCATCACACGTGCATTGACACCTGGACTCTTAAAAATATTGCGTGACTTGTCTTGGATCACCCCGGCAACCTTTGGCACCAAGAGGATCCCACTCCACCCACGACCGGATGTAACTGGAAGCTAAAGATGCCAACCTCTGTCACCCTGAACCCTAGAGAGGGCCGAGAGAGAGAGAAGGAGAGGCAGTGAAAACTTCACCGGGAACGGACGCAAAAACTCCTCCCTCACAAAACAACAGAATTGGGCTCTAATATAATCTAATTACTAAGTTAATAATTTAATGTAAATCTGTAAATAATATCTGTGATGTAATTGAACTTAACATTTTATTTAACCAACATCACGCTACCTTTATTTGTCTCAAACGTCACAAGAGGGAGGTGCCAACTCAGGTGCCGTTCTTGTCACTTGACCGTGGTTCAGAATCACGAGGTCCGTCGCCAATAGCCCTCGTGTTGCTTTTTAACGCGGCGTTCATCAATCCCCACTCAACTGATTCTATTCCCCTTCTATTACCCTTCTCAACTATTGGCAGACAGAATTTTAAACTTCCTTTTAGTGACGAGTGGTCCAAAGGAGGACACTCCAGTCTCCAAACTTCTACACCCCTGCCAACTTCGGGGGTTCGAGCCTTTAACATACATCAGCATCTCGACATGGCAGGTCTTAATGGCACCAGAACTCGACAGAATCAACTACGCCACTGATTCGCGACCATGACCACTCGGTTACCGTGGCCACTGTTCCTTTTAAATGAATTATTGAAGTCTTCTCAAAGCAACTTCAGACATTTCTCTAATTTCATGTTGTAGCCTTGTCATTTCGTTTCATACGTCGTGAACTAATTTTATTTAAGTTTCGTGAATATGTAAAAACACTATGTGTCCTACTTCATCTTAAATCAGTGGTCTTCAAACTTTTCGGATTCATGGGACCCTTGGAGCTGGAGTGACCAACGTAAATGACAGCCACTTAGGAGGAACTATAAAATCCAGCGGCCGTATATAAAAGTATATATCTTTATATTAGATGTGGACCCACACATTACTGACATTTATTGGAGTAAAAATTTAAAACAGAATGTGTGAACTATTATTATTGTTTCAATTAAGTTTCATGTATACAGACATAGATAATATAACAATTATAATACAATGAATCAAATAATGTTGAATTTATTTAAATACAGTAAAACGTCGTTTATCCGAACGTTTATTATCCGGAGCGTCAAATATCCGAACCAAAATCCGGATACATTTTCGAACTGTCCAATGTTCAACATTTGTTTCCTGTGACACCAAAAGTGACGGAAAACTTGGGGAATTTCAGCTGTGGGATTTGGTAGATATCTGCGCGGAATATTAGGTCAGTTTGTTTCCAAGTGAGGACAGGGCGTGTATACGTGCTCTTTTGTTGAGTTTTTGAACAAAAACTACTGCTGTCCTACTCAACTATTGCTGCTGAAGAGAATCAAACAACTTGCAGTGAAAAAACGAAGGTGTTCAATGGTACAGAGAAAAATCAGCGATCATTTTCCACAATCAAGGTAAAATTGCAACATTTTGCATCTATTTGGCTTTTTTTCCAAGCACATTTCCCGCATAGGATCATTTTTAATATTTGTATAGAGTCCAGTATTATATACTGCATTGATCGCATTCGGTTTTCGGTTATCCGAGCAATCGCGTATCCGAACGGTATACGGTCCCAATTGATTCGGATAAACGACGTTCTACTGCAATGAGATATTTGTTTCTCAATTCTTTCACTTAGAGATCTCAAGGCGTGTATTTGCACATCGTAAATGATGTAAATTTTTGTCCGATATAACTGAGCGCAATTTATGTTTGATATATTTCGTTTTCGAAAAGAACAATTCGCAGGTGTAACCAAAAAAAAAAAAAATTACAGGAATCAAGCGTGATGTGCGGGATATCGCTGTAATGCATACTGTGCCCACTTCTAACTATTTATAAAAATAGAAGCAACGTGAAAAAATAGAAACAATTACGTGGGATTTATGTTACAAAACACTACATTAAAATTTAAAATATTGCACAAAATAATCGCTTATTTTGTAAAGTTGTAAAGAATCTCGTGGGTCGCAAAATTATTCAAGGTGTGCCACATGCGGCCCTCGGGCTGCGAGTTGGTCACCCCTCTTTGTTGTTTCTAATGCCACCTGTCTGACGCAGTCAGATCGCGGTCCACGAAATTCATCATGGCATCGGGCTAGATTGTACGCCTGTCGTTTGCCGTAGCTTTGAGCACCATGCAGGTGACACTACGATTTGGCTCGGTCCCACTCCAGTTTTGAGGGAGAACTCCCTGGAGAGTGGTCAGGGCTTCCCGCCTCTCTTCCCCTTCCACTAACCTCACGAGAGGACTTGCGACTCGACGGCTATTTAGAGTATCCCCATGCCACGAAGGCACTATACATTTATAAACATCCATGCCTTCTCCGGGATTCGAACCCAGGCCCAAGAGCACAGCAGTCAGCGTCGCTAACCACTATACCGGATGGGCGCGACACCCCTCTTTTAAACCTTAATACTGTTCTCAAGGAAAAGGTAATAATTTAATTGAGGTTGTGATAATCATATTGCGAGAATGAAACAGTTTAAGTTTCCGTGCAACATCAAACATTTTCCGAATATTAATGTTATAAGACAGGGGTAGGCAAATAGCGGCCCACGGGCCACATGCAGCGCGAAAGGAGTCCCCCCCCCCCTGTTCGTCAAGACAAGGCCGTTTTCAGCCTCCCTGGCACCCTAGTCACCTCAAATTTGTACGCCCACTACACATTTTCCAAAGCACCTACCTCCTTCAGTTCTTATTTTGCTAGTTTTGGTTCGGGAGGGGTTTTCCTTTAATATTTTCTTATTCCTTTCTCTTCTTTGTTTTTTCTGTTTAGAGAGTTACCACCACCTAAGTACCCGCCGTGTCCTGGACTGATAATCATAAAGAAGGGGTAGTTGCATGGTTTGGCCACTCTTGTTTACTTCATCACGAACCACCCACCCGCCCTTTTATAAATGAGTACAGTAAATTATTGAAATTGTTTGTGCAATTGCAGTATAGAGTATACATTATTGTATGAACTGTTTTTTCAACTTTTTAATCGCGCTCATCGCTTTACTTATTTTACTTTTAGACATCACCTTATCCTTTGTTGGGTCACTGTCATTTGTACTGGTACAACAAAAGCTTATTTGAGCTTTGTGATAGTTGCAAAATCATTAATAACATCATTGAAATCAATTTCTATGGTAATATTTTTGAGTGCTAATTAACATCCGACTTTTCATTTTCCATCAGTTTTTACTCTTTTAAGGGCAGAAATTCTTCTCTTGCTAGGTGGGTGGTATGTTCATTGTAATTTTTATTTTTTCTCTTTTTTCCATCCTATAATTTTTTGCGCCCCCAAATCCTTTGCTCCCTAGGCAGGTACTTAAGCGAAAAATCGACCCTCGTCAAGGCAATCAGAAAGCCAAATAGACAGAAAATGTCCTCTATATTTCGGTCAACATATATTTATGTCAACAAAGTGCTTCTGCATGAAGATCACCAAGAGTAAATACAGATGTAAGTTGGCTGATTTTAAACTGCAGGCTGGGATGAGAATTTCAACTAGCAATATCACTCCTGATTAAAAAAAAAAAAAATGTTGAAAAGTGTCGTAGGCTCATTTGTCTCATTAACCTGATTCTAAAATTAAATGTGCTTGCAACATTATGAAATTAGTGCAATAAATAAATTAAATAAGCTGCCACTAGTTTATTTAAGTTACATATTTTTTTTTTGCAAAGTAAATCAATACAATCATTTTAAAAAGGTGCTGTCCTCTGTTTCCACAACATGGCCCTCCAGCCGAAACAAATTGTCCTCCCCTGTTACAAGACGGTTTACTAAAAGTTATTAGGGTTCATTTGCTTCAATATATATTTCAGATCGAGAGACTTTGGTTTTAGGTATGAAGTATTTTATTTTTCTAGACGCATTTTGTTGTACTGATCGAGATTGTGATTACCTCTTTTTATGAAATTTCGTTATTCCAGTCAAATTATATTTTATTTCTGTAATTTTATCTTGTCTTACTCAGTATAGATGGCGCTACTAGTCAGTTAACTGTTCCCGAAAGTTCGTTTTCTTTTATCAGTAAGTAGAAGTCCGATAATCCGGCACGTTCGGGACCGGTTCGGTGCCGGAATACCGAAAATTCCGGTCTATCGGGCGGTAATTATAAGAAAAATTGGGTTAATAATTAAACTACAAATACAGTATGCAAATACATACAACAAAGTTTATTTTACATTTCATATAATGTATGTACACGTACTGTAAAACATATTTCACTTAGATTTAAAAAAGTCACGAATGTCTTTTTGTTTTCTTGACTTTTGGCTTTTAGTATAAAATTTATTTTTAATGATATGGAAATCAATAATTTCTGAAGCACTGTAGCTAGTTCTAGCCTCAGCAAAAGAGAAACTTATTTAGTGATTCTGCAGCTTATGCCCAGCTGATTTTTTCCTTTTCTTCCGTTTCGGCATCTAAGTCACTTTCTTCAAGATGTTGAGTAGATTCTGAGGGGGTTTACTACAAAGTTGATAATGTCCTCATCGGTTAGTTCTTGTTCAACAGGCTCATTCTCGTCGATTAGAAGCCACTCCTCTACCTCATCTTCAGAAAGGTTTTTCAAGGGATTGTCAGCACTTCTAACGACATCCAAAACTTTGGTCAGAGCGTCTTGATGGTTTTCTTCCTCATCAGTCTGTAGAGTTAGGTCAGATGCAGGGTCCGGATGATCCCGAACTACCCCGAAAACTTCCGAATAGCTCTCGAGCGTTTTTATTTGCTTTAAAGAGACACTTTTGGAGAAAACCAAAATTTTTACAATTTTCCGGAGCGATGCCGGACTATCGGGCATTCCGGAATGTTGGATGCCGGACTAATGGACTTCTACTGTAGTTCGTTGAAAAAAACAGTCATGTAATAAATGCTTTGTTATCAATTTTCAGACAGAATTCAGCTGTTTTCAAAAGAGCCATCAATAATACTGTGAGGAGTTATTCCTAATTAGCTATCAAGAAATTTGAACCCGTTTCCCATTACTGAATCACAAACTGTTCCCAACTTTTTTCCTCTCATTCAAGCTCGATGCAAGTGCACAAGACTTCACGGCTTAACTTTTAAAAAATTACAATGGTATGATTTTTTTCGTTTAAATCAGAGTTTTCACATATATTTGAATATCATCACGTATTTCACGTCGACGAATCCAAGGCGAAATTGGACGATTTCAATCTATCACTACTCTTTAGTAGCGCCATCTAATTAGAAAAATTAAAACTATATGTTTAGTGGGCATTTGCTCATGAGCTTTTAAACTAAAAGGACGTCAATTGTCAAACATGCCTTGCAATGAATTATTATTATTAATACAAAAAATTATGAAATTGTTTTTGAATGCAATAAATTATTATTCAAATGCAATGTAATTCAAAAGGCTATCATTTTACTGTAGCAAATTCATTTTAACACGAAGCCCCTTGATGCTTAACAAAGCAAGGAACCCATCTCCTGATTTCCACACCACATTAACTGAGCCTTGACAGATATTACGTGTATCTGGGGCCGATCATAGCAGGTGTGCACCTCGTGCACAGCACGCGGGCGACCAAAGGTAAGGGGCGGCCGCAGGCCGCATTTAGTTCTCTCAATCAAGCAAAAGTTTTTACGAATTTCTCAAAATAAAACAAATAATAATTCGAATAAATATGCTGAATTTTTGACAGTTATTGAAAAATCAAAATAAGTCACGATTTCCAGATAACATATATAGCATAGTTTTTTTAAAAAAAAAAATAGAATGTTAGTGCACAGATTATTCCTTAATACTTCATTCTGTCTATAAAGTTAAGAAGCAAAATTTTTAAAAAATGCATAAATGAAGTTAATACGTTTGTGAATCTACATGTGACAGATATAAAAATCTAAACCTTATTCACTGAAAATAAAATTTGCAGCAAAATCGCACATTTTAATATACCAAAAAAAAAAAAAACTTTTTCATTTAAATTTATAAAACAACTCACTTTCAATGAGACTCAATTTTAGTTGAATATATTAACCTTCTGAGATGCACGTGTTAATTTCCCCAATAATATATTTCAAGTTTATCTTAATTCTCAATAATAATAAAATAAAAATAAAAAATGGAATCTTTGGCAAAATCAAAGAACATCTCACTTGTTTAAAAAAGCTTTATAATTAAAAGGAATGCAATTTGCCTGGCATTTATTGATGGAAAAGATATATTTGCTTAATTTTTCTAAAGATTTTAGCAATGTGATAATGTGTGTAATAAATTAAAATGCCATAAAATTAAAATAAACTAGAATAGATAAGAATAAATCTGAAAATGAAATAGTTATTAATAAAAATCGAATTAATTTCTAATCTATATAAATTAGAACGTTATTATGCACTTGATAATCACAATTGATTTTTGGTTTTTAAAATACAGAATTGGGAGCTTTGTGAACTTCTTTTACCACTATTTATCATTTTTTATATAAAATAATACTTTTTTCCTTTTCGTATAAAGCGAAAAAGAGGCAAATATTACAGTTCAGATTCGTTACCTTATTTTTTAAAATATTGGATTTTGTAACGATAAAATTCTTACTTTGATGTTATAAAGGTCGAATTCCTCAATTTTTTGCAATAACTGCAGGTTACAAGTAGAATTGTATGGCGTATATAATGCTTCTTTTTTAGAGTTATGCATTAAGTGCAATAATTATCTTTTTTCATTTTACAGCACTTTATTTTCTTAACTTCGAATGGCAATTTTTATATTAAATTCCTTATTTCCGCTTTGCCAACGCAGCAATTAATTATTTATACTTCCGTTTTGCCATTACAATAGTTAATTATTTTTTTCCGTTTTACAATCACAGCTATGATTTTTTTTTTCTTCCTGTTTTGTATCTCATCACAGCTTTGAATTATATTTTTCCTTTTTTTCATGTCCATATTATTATTATATATTATTTTGCCTATTTGCCAACGCAGAATAAATTTATTTATTTCAATTTTTTGCATCAGAATGAATTTCATTTTTTTTTTTTTTTTTTTTTTGAATTTCTAACTTTGGCATTATTTTGTTTGGTTTATTTTTTTAAAGTTGAATCCCAAATATAAAATCTAACTCTTGGTTAAACTTTTTTTGAATGTTAAAAAAATTACTCCTTAATATTTAATTAACTTTTCTAAGCATCTTTTCATAAATTAAAGGTTCTTGTCTGGAAAATATTCATCTTTAAGAACTGATTAATCATAATTTTTTTTCTATCTGTTCTTGTTTCTATTATTTTATGCTTTTAATATTTGTACTTCTGCGATTAAATATAATGATTACTAATTATTAATACAATTACCAAATTGTTTCTCTAATCTGAAAATATTTTTGTATTTTACAACAAGTAAAATAGCAGCTGAATCTTCAGACTAACTACTAAGAATAATTTCAGACAATTTTCTTTTTGCTCCGGGAATAATAGCTCTACATTAGCATTCGATGTATGGTTTTAGTATCAAAAACAGATTTCTTTAAAACATTACCAATATCATTTTTGCCAACATGTAGTACAGTTGTACAACAATTATCTATATAGAAATCTGATTTATTTTAATGCTCATATTTTCTTTATTTTTAAAGCTCTCATTTTAATATCTAGAGCACCTCTAAATTTCGATTTTATTCTTTTTGTGTTAAAAGTGTGCGTTATACGAGGAATATAATCAGAATACTTTTATGCATCTTAAAAATGTTTATTCAAAAAGAATATCTGAACATTATACAAAGTATACGAAACAACAAAAGTATACAACGTGGTTCCATGGAACATGCACTGCATATTCCATGAAATAATGAAAATAGCGTCTCCGAAAGCTGACCAATGACAATAAAAATATATCTAGAGAAAGCTGCGTTCTTCTTATGTGTGTAAAAGGCAGCGCACGCTAGCTGTTCATTCGGTAGAAATTTTCAAACAGTGAAATATGTACAGAAAATCATAATTCATGTGTATGAAAGCCCATCAGTTAAAAATTCCCCCACCTTGTGCGGCAAGAATGTGGAGAACATCCATAAGGCATCATTTAAATGAATATGACGGTGGGAAAGTATAGTTGAGTGACTTGGAATTGGGTAAAGTGTTTTTCAAGTTGCCACGAAAATGAATGTGAAAAAAAAGCATTGTTTCGCTGCGCAAAAGGTACGTGGAAAGGGAATTGCTTCGAGAAAGCATGCTGGTAGCCTTAGGAGGAGCACCATACCTTCAAAAGGATGCATAATGTATCTCTAACCGCAAAATAGAACAGCCAACTCACTTCGTGTTGGGTTGGTTCAGAGCTTAGAACCGCGACCGGCATTCATGCGTCTTCCATACAACTGAACCAAGCTGTCTTCTATGACCGGAAACCTATTGAATATAGCCCCCCCCCCCAAATACAACTATTCCATAATCAGAAAGGTTATAATTGTGTAAAGGACAAGCTCGTTGGAATCCTCAACGGTAGTCCACAGTCCTGTTCTTCGACGAATCCCAATTCATTATGAAGAATGATTTTAGACATTAGAGAAAAAACAAATCTCGTTTTACTTCTATATGTCTTTGAGCAAATTAAACGGCACGCACTCATTATCACAACTAGAGTGCATGTTGAAATAATTTTCTGTTTTTTCCCATAATGTTATGATATCAGATATTTACTCAATATACAGTTCAAGGTAGAATATAATTTTTTCAGCTGATCTTTTAAAGAAAAACCTATTTTATTCCTCCCCCCCTCTTCCTCCAAATGCATCATTTCTCGTCCGTAATCACTAAAGGTCTGAAATGTGAACGGTACATTATAAAATGTCACATAGTTCTAACCATAAACAATCAGTTTTCTAAAAAAATGGGGTTTTTTCACGTGGAAAGTTTAAGCATCGCTGGCTTCATAGTACTTGACTTTGATGGCACAGATCATACTGTCTCCGTATAAATCAGAACAATCTACTGCTTTGGAGTTGTAAAATACACCACTTTCGTTGTTACTCTTGGGTTTATTTGTTTTTTCACTTGGCTGAAGGCGTGCTGTGAAAAATACTTTTTCCAAGGCCATGAAAGGAGATTCGAAAAGTAGGCTTAACACATAGGCACACATGAAAGCACAGACAACGTTGCCGAAGTACATAAACACCTATAAAAGAAAATATAAAAGTTATTTTTGTAGCAGTTTTATACATTGATTACACGACGAGGTGAACTCTTGCTTTCCATGCAAAGTAGTATTGAATGATCCTTCTTTCTCATTTTAAGTACGCATGAGCTAAAGAATCAACTAAAATTACTGCAGACTTAAAATTCTATTTATTTTTGTTTATATTTTCTAAATAATTCAGTTGTATTTGTAAAATGTCTCCGTTTCTCCCTAAGATAAAATTGACTACTTTGTTGAAGAGGCTCGAGGGATCTTCAAGTTCTGTATGATGTACATAGAATGAAAGCAAATTTTTTCAAAATTTTTTTTAATTACTGTTTATTTTAAGGAGCTTGTTTAAAACAGTACAGATTACAGCGATGTTCAGGATAAGCTATATACTTAATTATAATTACAAAAATGCTTTTTGTGTGATACTACAGATGTCACTACGTTTTTTTCTGAAAGACCGCATTGGTTGCAAGGGAATTATTCTACTCATAAAGAAAAGAGCTTATGAAAGATATGATTAGCAATAAGAGTACCAATGATTCTAATCTCATTAAGGATTTGTCTTTTTTAATGGTCACATCTTTAGAAGTGGCAAAAATACTTCCTAGGCTAAACTTAAGGTATCCGACTACATGCGACAACTTTTTTTTGAAAAAATGGAGATATGGAGATTTTTTTTGTGGTTTTTAGATTTGCTTAGTGCATTTTAAGAAAAATATGCTAAAATTAAGAAGAGAAAAAGAAGTTATTATTACTAAAATGGGGGAAAAATGGGTAAAAATTGACTAAAAATAACATAAACGTGGTCCATTCTGCACCAAAAGTTTTTGAACAAATTTTCAATTTTTCTATTTTGATGTGTTGCTATGTTATTCGATTTTGAAATGACCTTCAGGATAAGAGATATTTTAATTTTTACAAAAACTAGAGCACTTTATATTAGTTATTATATGAAATTGCTTAAAAAGACAGTGATTATATTCACATAAGGGACTGTAAATTTTGTAATAATTAATAAATCTGAAGGTTAAAACAATTCTACTATCATACAGAACTTACAGAAAAAATTTTAGTTAATTATGTTCAAAACTTTTTTAGCAATCGCTGACCGCGTTTGAGAATTTTCAAAAAAACACACATTTCAAGTAAAACGCGTTTTAAAGTATGATATCTTGCTTAAAGTAATGGCATCTGCTTTTACTCAAACACTGGTATTTTTTGTTCTAATAAACGGAAAATAATAAACTTGGTATTTTTATAAAGCAAATAAGATAGTCTATAAAATAAAATCATAAATAAAGTTTGTCAATTTTTGGCAAAATTCACAATTTTAGGGTAGTCGGATACCTTAAATCCTCTAAGGCAAACAGGAATACGGTTGCAATAGTAATGTACTAAAATATGATAGCTGTGTAAATTATCATTTGCGCCTACTTTACTAAACAGAAATATATTTTTAAAAATGTATATTCCATATAATATATTTTGATATACATATTTCAAACAAGGTTTATTTACCAATTAAAAGGATAGAAAAATCTCAAAATAATTCAATAAAGTATTTTTAGACCAAAAATTTTCCTAGAGATCATATGAGATACCGAACGTTTCCATTAAGATGAAAGTACTGCAGTAACACAACATAAGTGTTCATTATAGTTTAAGTTATTTAGGTAATTGTGGTCCCTCCTTACCTCAAAAAATTAAACCTTATTTTTTTCCCGATTTAAGGCGATCCTCACACAACCATTAGGGAGATATTAGTGAATACTTTTTTAAAAGTACACATTATGAAAATACTTCTTACCAGTGTTCTATGATCAGCTCTGATTAATGTGCGTGTGCTGCCTATGTTAACAAGCTGTATAATTGGGTGGACGAGATACGCCATGTAAGTCAAACGCCCCAGTGGAACAAAAGCTTCCCAACTCAGTATAGTAGTAGCGATGCCTGTAAAGAACATAAATGAAAATTTTGCGTTACTCATTTCAATCAATTTGCAAATGTTAAATTTAAATAGCTTAATGTTTTCAAAGTTTTCTTTTTAGATAATAAAATTTTTGAATGAAAAGACCATCTCCGATCAGATTTAAAACTACGAGAATCATTCCGTATAAGTAAGTTTCGTCATTTTCTCACACGAGAGAGAAAACTTTATTCCCAGAAAATAAACCACCGTGACATCATTAATTACATACCTTGCACTAATTTTTAACATAGTCTCCATCGACATTCAGACTTTTGTCGTAGCTTGCAATAAGTTTGAAGAAACCACGATAGTGAAACCGGGTACCTTGCGAAATAAGAAATTGTTGCACAGCCTGCGCATTATTTTGGTGGTTACGTCCCCAGAGTGCATTTTTCAATACAAAGAACAGGTAAAAAAACGAAGAGGCAATATTGTTTACATTCGTGGATGTGGAGAGATCTCACTTGGACCTTTATCTTCCACAGTATGCCTTCTTTCTCGGAACCTGAAATGCCAACGACCAGCCATTTGACGAGATATGACCTCCTTACAACACGTGAAGTGTATGCTTTCATGGATGATCCACATACTAATCCCACGTGCCCATTCATCCTGGATCACAGCACGCACTTCCATTGTCGACCACGTTGTCAGCATACTTCTGCTTGCAATCATTGTATTCGAATAGCCTTTGACAAGCTGGTCATCGACACCCTACGCGCACGAAAGCGTCATTCCTCTTACACTTACTATCCTTCCGCCGTTGAACCAGCAACGAATGGAATTTCTTATGGCGAGTGTTTTTTACACCTAGTGTGCCATGCTCCCTTTAAAAAAAACGAAACTTTCTTAATGTCCCTCGTAGATTGATTGAAATTGTAATAAAATCAATTTAAAAAAGCAATCCAAATTTATGATTCGTCTGCCTTCAGTCTAACGTAATTAGCTTATAAAATCAATCAGATACGTGTTTTCCTTTCTGAAAAAGAGTCCCGCTCGATTGTATTCTACTTTTGGAGAAAATGTAACTTCAGTAAAGAATATAAGTTTTATAAAGATATTAAAAGTATCGCGCAGAAAAATACCTTTAAAAAAATTAGCAATTTCGGTCATTTTTTTTTGACTAATCTATAAATTGTAACTCTTAAAAATCATGGAAAAAGGGAATCATTGAAATTTTCTTAAAAAACTATTGTATAAATGTATGTTACCTCCATTTCCTGTTACACAAGCAAATGTGACCCATGCTAGAGCTAAGGACCACACGAATTTGTTGGTGCAAGTGTACAGAGTTGAAACAACTATACCCGGGACGTTGCCTTGATTCCAGTCGTACACGCCATAAAGCACTGTCAAAGATGACACGAACGCAAGTAACCATCCAAGTAAATTCACTCTCTAGAAAAGAATATTTTTTGTCTGAAAAATTGTTTAGCAAATCAATTTTTTAACTCCATCGCAATTAAATTAAGAATGGAGTTATTATAAAATTGGTAATTTCAATCACATATAAACTATTATTAATTACTGACACCTGTACAATATAAATGTTAAAAAAGAACTTTTTCCCGCTTAATACCGAATGGAGAACGAAGAATATTAGCCCCTTCCCCCCTGCTAAGTCAGATTTTGGACTCTAAGGCGAATCTTACAAACGATTGTAAGACCATAACCTACGGGCCCCCTAGAATATAGCTATGCCGTAGAATATTTCAGATGAACTTCATCATTCTGAGAGATTTACAGTTAAGTCATCTTAACTGTAAATCTCTCAGGAAAAGTTTGTCAAATCAGGAAAATCAGGAAAAGTTTGTCAGAAGTTTAACATGTGGCAATCCCCATCATCTTGTAAGACACATTTTGATAAAACGGCTGTAGAAAAACAAGATATCAATCATTGGCATGGCCAAGTAATTTTAGCGCGTTTTTCACACGTTGTATTTTACAATAAAGCAACTAATGAACTTTTTACTAACAGAAAGTAGTACTATACTTAAAAAAAATTTAAAAATTTTTAAAAAATTTAAAAATTATTAAATTTAAATATGATTCGGCTCACATCTAGGGCACAAATGCGACCAAATGCCGAAAACCCGAGGTCAATCAGTTGCTCATTGGCTGAGAAAAAGGTACGACAAAATATGGAACGAAGACGAGGACGAAGACGAAACTTGCGTCCTAATAGCGCTTTTCTTACACTACGTGAAAAACGCGCTAAAAAATTATTTTAGGAGAAATATATTACTATAATACAAACCAATAGATAACTTTTTAATTCATACGAATTTATGGAAGCTCCAAAAGAAATGATAAATTTTAAGAGAGCACGTTGTGTTTTGAAATGGCCCCCAAATTTTTATACACTACTAAAAGAAGTTTTATGAAGAATTTATACTGATTTTTTCGCGTTCTTCCGAGACATTTATACTCATTAACAAAATTTGTAAAAATGAAATAAGAGAATTATAGATTTTTTTCAAACCTACACGAAATGTAAAATACTTACCAAGGGTATGTGCAACTTTTTTCTTATTACTAGTAAATAGCCGATTGTTAAGCCCACGCAATATGTTGAACAATGCAGATATGTTCTAAAGTAACCTCTTTCGATGTAGTAACTGATGTCTCTACAAAAATATGAAGGAAAAATATTCGATATATTTTTTTTACATATTATTGACAGCAATAAAATGTAAAAGAAATATAGCAAAAAGAAAACCTCTTGATATTAAACTTTTAAAATAAACTAAACATAAATAAATGTTAATGATACAACAGTTGAACTAATACGTCTAATTTATTACGAAGTTTCTTCAATCTAACTTAAAATTCGTCCTCGTGGTTGCCGAGGGGTAAGTGTCACGAACTCGTGTCTGGTGTTGTTCCTATCTAGTCGTGTGTTTTCGAGCCCTAGCACCTCTTAAAAACCCACCGTATAGAAAAGTTGGCTCCCGTTAAATCTGTCGAGGCTCAAAATCCGCATGTTAGTGTGGGTTGTCACGTGTAAATGTTGGCTAATGGAGTTCCAGTTCAGGTATTATCCTTGTCACTTGAACATAATTCAAAACTAAAGATCCATCATCAGTAACACTAGTGTAGCTTCAAAATGTGACGTTAACAAACAAACAATTATTTAAAATTACATCAGAAATATTGGAATTTTGCTGATGGCATACAATTACAGTACATCACAACAAGAATGTGTTTCAAGCTCTTTTGGGAAATTATAGAGATTTCTATTTAAATATTTCATTAGAATAACGTGGCATAGCAGTATTACTTAGATTTAAAGCCTTTTCAGACACGCATGTTTCGAACACATCTAATCCCTTTCGAACAACCGTTTCGGGAAATTTTTCGAACAGCTTTAAGGGTAAAGGGTTGCCGCAAGCAAGATGATACGTTCTGACGTCAGCCGCGCTCTATCTTCACACTTACAAATTACTCACCGATTTTTCTGCTTCGGAATACGAACATCCAATATTGTTTCTTTGATTCCGCTAGCAATTTGGTTGACGGTCGTAAACAAAAATGGCGTCTGATGATCGAGTACTTATTGCACTAGTAATTGCAAGAGTTTGTGCAAATAAATTAAAGAAATAAAAAAAAGAAAAATTTGCCTGAGGAAGTGGATGCAATCAAGAGTACAATTGGGAAGCGACGAGAATTTAATGAAGGAATGTTCTATGTGAAGTAGGAAGGGGGGGGGGGCGTTTCAGATTCTTTAGCATGGAAATTTTTGCACTTCGTCGATTAGATCCATCTAGATCATATCCTTCCATTTTAAAATACTATATGCTATTTCTGATGCGTTGGACAAAGCTGAGGCTGCCCTTTTTACAAACATCTTCTTTAGGGACGTAGGGAGACGAAGAAACTTCATTGGCTGGAATCTAGAGCAAACTTAATTTGCAGCTCAAATAAGAAAAAGATGTTCGAAGTCGTTGCTATGCCAACTGGGTGGAAATTGCTCGAAAGGGTGCTTGAAGGAAAATTGCTCCATATACATGTACCTTTGAGAAAACCTTTAAAGTTAGAGATGTTATTAACAAAAAAAATTTTCTTGTTTGAATTATTTAGATCCTCAGCACAAATTCAGTTTAATTAGCCTCTCATTTGTGAAAGTACGAAATAAGTTTGAAAATCAATATTTGTGAAAAATATCCGAAGAGAATTATGTACTTACTCGGGATGGTTATAAACGTAAATGGCTGTAGGATGAAGATTATAGTACACATTTAAGACAGCAGACACAATGATTCCAGAAACAAAGATTGCACCGTTGATCAGGAACGCAATTCTGGGATTTCTGAATAAATAAATCAATAAATAAACATTCCTTAAAATCAAAAAGTGGGTATTTCTTATTTTGAGCTAGATTATATAAGTTACAGTTTCAAATGTAACAATAATTTACTACAGTTGTATTAGTAATATAATATCTTGTATAGGATTAAAAATCCCTATTTTTTTTCTTTCAAAATTTTCAATATTTAACGGATTGTGAGATAGAAAAAAAAAGGGATCATCAAATTTTCTATGTAAACAATCATTATTGCTTTGCACTATGGTTTTTAAATTAAATTATGAAAAACACACAAAATCCATAATCGAACCTTTCTTTTAATTCATGAGTCCTTTGTTTTTGATGACGTGATGTTAACAATTTTTTTGGAACACTTTGGTAAAAACTAGCATTTAAAATCAGTAAAATTAAAGGTGCAATATAATCATGTTTTGGAAGATTTGATTAGAAACCAAATTCTAAATACATAAACAAATAATTGCTGGTCATTATTATCATTAATTATTAGTTTACTTTGATTTTATAACACTAGAAAATAAAGTTACATTCAGCTTAGTAATACTTCAACGCAGACAAAGGTCCGAACAACTTTAAGTCAAGATACAATTATCTTAATTTTTTTAAAATGTTAATAAGTAAGAATGCATAAACATATGTTAAAAATAATAATGGGAAGTTAAAAACATGTATTAAATCATAACTTGTTTTTGTTTACTGCCCTAACCACAAATAGGATTTTTGACATAAAATTCCTTGGGTTTTTCTTTTTTCAATTCCTACTCTTAGTTTACACTCTCCCTAAATAAATTTATTTATATATCTTGCTCAAATTTTCAATCATAATAAAATACTTTTTATTCATCCACTCAAGTTCAAATACATTTTTTATAACTTGTAGTGTATGATTTTTGATGTAAACAGTTTTTCAAGTATTAATTCATTAATTTAATTTAATTAATTAATTTTAGTTTTATAAGGGAGAAAAAATTAAATTTGTTCCCAATAAAGGCAATAGATGGCGACAGTATACATTGATTATCTAACTATCAAGTATGAAAAGCTCACACACAAAATTAGTTTTTCAATCCCTGTTTTAGTTCACAAATCTTTCTTTGTAGGAATTGACTTCAAAAATTTTTTTATATTACTTTTATTTCATTTTGAGTGAATGACAGAAGTAATCAAGAAGAATTTCACTTTGATTCAAATGTGATTTGTGAATTTTGTTTTATTTACATATTAAACAATACACATTTAAAGCGAATAAAATTGTGGTCAATGTAATAATTTAAGAAATTTTAGAAATTCTACACAATTTCAGGTGAAATCAGACACTGATTTTCTGCATAACAAATCTGAAATATAAATTCTATTCAACATTCATCATTTTCTAGGGTACATTCAAATATTTTACGTAGGTAAAAAATTTAAGTCTCTTTTCTTCTTTTTATTTTTTTAAACCGTACCCCTTTAAAAAATATCCTTAGGAAAATAGAATTTCCATAGGATGTGGTCAAAGAAACAAACTGTCGGTAAACATTAGCTTGAATTTTTTAAAATTAATTGCAAAATTTACAGTCACTTTTCTGGAAAGGGTTCATGTATTCCAATTTTTCCCAACACATATAAAAGAAAAATGTTGGGTATTTTTTAAGTAGCGAATATTTGAAATTTTCTAAAGTTCAAGCAAATAAATATTTTCTAAATTTCAGATTAAATATATAGACTATTTAAGTTAAATATTACCGCTTTTTCAACTATTTTTTCATTAGAATTATCTTGTTTAACTTGACTGAAAATCATTTGTGTTATATTCAAAACGAGTTTAACTCTTTTCCAACTTCATTATATCAAAAGTCAAAAACTGAGCATTATTATTTATTAACTAAAAGTAATTTCGCTTGATAACTAACTACCTGTATTAGATCTTTGAAAGTTTCATTGACATAAAAAAAATAAAAATTTATATAAAATCAAACTTAACCAAGCAATTATGAGGCTTGAATATATCTGTATAAATGTATATGACTTACTTTTTTAAAGGAATAAGTACAAATAGACTTAATAAGTACAGATGTGTGTCAACTGGTATGTACCACATCCATTGCAAGCACTGTAGTAAAGGAAATAAAATAATTTTTTAAGAAAAATTTCATAAATCGAAAAACATGTCAACGTACTAATAAATATGAACACGACGTTTTTTTTCAATATTAATTATTGAATAGGTTAGTTAAATATTATTTTTAAAAATATATTCAGTAAATATTTCTATGGATTATATTTTAAGAGTATGTGAGACGTTAACAAATCGAAGCAAAATATGTTTTATAAAATAGTTTAACACATTAAAAGTGAAAACCATTGAAACATAAACTAAAAATAATAAAAAACATTTTTTTAAATTATTTATTTAATATTTGAATTACACAAAAGAACATCATCACCATTTCAATCAAATAAAATTGTCAATAAGTCAAAGCGTACTTGCTCTCCGTCATAGCATTTATAAAAAGTTTTGGACAATGCTATCAAGACAATACTTGAAGCAATGATGTGTCGTTTTTAAAGGACAACGTTTGCTCTGATTGTCTTTCTAAGGTACCTATTAAGATTAAAATGCTGCTTCTTCACAATGGAAATTTGCATGCGGTAAAAATTCTTGATAGTCTTAGAAGATATGCTACGTAGGCAGGTATAAAATGATTTCAGAGGCAGGTGACTTGTATTACATCATATTTCACAGGGTCTGTTTCTATTTTTCTCTTTTCTGTCCCTCAGAATGGAACGCGATCCTATGTTCCTATGTAATTATTGGTCGTATGGATGGGTACTATGAACCCCCTTAATTTGTAAAAACAATTTATAACAGTGCTTCTCAAACTTTCAAGGTTTGCGACCCAATATTAAATCATAATTTTCTTCCTAACAATAACAATGTATCGAATTCATTATTACAAAACTTGGACGTTAAAACTACAATGCGACTTAAACCTCCTAAGTGCTCCAAGCGTATATAAACGTCTCGTTCACTCAAAGCGTTCACTCCCTTGGATGTATATATACGAAGTGCGATCTTTTCTGTGTTCAGCTATCCATAAAATTATTTCGAAGGCTTTGGAATGCAATAAAAGGACCTTGACAGCGTACTTGCGAAGGATTTACTTATTTCAGAGGATTTGCTTATTTATTCCTCCCCTCCCCCAATACATCACATAATCGTGCCTACGTGGAAAATGGTGGCATTGGGGAGCAAATCGCATAACTTTTTATCTGCAGTTAAAAGGATTGATCCGTACAAATTATCAAGATAAGTGTTAATTTTTGTATATAATTTAAATTCTGACAAGCCCTTGGGGTCACTGGTAATTATTAAATTTGTTCTAATAGTATTGTTAAATTAATTAAGAAATGCATTGCGTACAGTACTGATGTGTTTCTAAGTTTATTACATCAGAATAAATGTGTATTGTATTTTTTATTATGTCAGAATGTATTCTAGTTGTTTACTTTCAGTAAATTAATAATTTTTAAGAGAATCTTTTGCTTACGACTTTTCAATGTGCTCGCGCCCCCCCCCCCTCGTAGAGTTATCACGCCCCCCTGGGGCGCGCCCCACAGTTTGAGAAACGCTGATTTATAATCATCCTGTATAATGCGAGTGTGATCATTTTAAATTATATGTTCTATTATACATTAATACAACATCATACTAGATTTGAGACTATAAATAAATGAAAGAATAAGCATTTTTCTCTGACCATTTGGGAATTCGGAAGGAAATTGTTGATGTAAATAAGATTCGTCCACCAAGTTTCTCTACATTTATTGGTCAAGCGATCAATGACTGTTTCTTTCCATACAGGTCCAGATCCAAGATAAGGCAGAAGATAGACAGCTGCGATTACGAACATGAAGGGAGGAGTCAATCTGTAAGAGAAGTACATAGAAAATGAAGTACATTGCGGCAACTCAGAAACAAGTTTGATTTACGAATTATTCCTTTTCTAGATGGATTAGACAAATCAAATACTATCAAAGAAAATGACTGAAAGAATACAGAGCTTGAACGGAAGAGAGCTGGAGATAAAAAAGTAACATTGAAAATCCTCCAATTTGAGTTTTTTTTTATTAATTAAATAAAAATTTTAAAGCAGAATACATTTTTTTCACTTAGTTTCTGTACGATAATTGGAGCAAGATTTACCGGGAAACGATGAGTTCGCCTGAATTTATTTGCAAATGATAATAAAGTGATTTACCCCGCAGTCTCGTAATAATAAAAATACTGTTATTTTTAAATTCAATTGTTTTTCATTGAATTAATAGAATGGGATGAGATAATTTAATTAAATATGAAGCTTGGGAAAGTTGAAAGTGTATTGACATTGATTAAATCTGATTTAGTTGGAATGTTACCGTTAAAGATCGAAAACCGTTAATGTGCAGATTACTTAGCTATTCTGCAGATCAACTGATTTTTGCACTTTAGTGGTAACAGGAATACCAAAGAGGCGGAAGGATGGAGAAGTTCTTAGACTGAATCAGGAAGGGGGGGGGATTATATTCGAATCAATGGAAATTTTTCTTACCTCCAAAATCGTCTGAAGATATAGAGAAAGACATTCAGTCTTTTTTCTTTCATTTTCATTACACTATACGAAACTAGAACTGCACTGAAAAAGAATAGAGAAGTTCAAAATTTCCATGTTTAATTCAATGAATATAATATCATTTAGGAAATTCATTAATTTGTGTTTGAAGTCTACGAAACGTAGTCAACGTTAAGGTTAAACTACCATTTGGTACATTTTTGTTGTAGTTTTAGCAAACTTCCTCAGTACTAGGTAACAATTGTTCTCTGGTTTTCCTACTTTTTTAGAAAAATAGACAAAATTGTCATTAACTTGCAAGAAAGTTTGAAAGAAAAAATTGAGCGAGCCTTACAGTAGTCGCATATGATGTGTAACATCTGACATGTTATCATGATAAAAATACGCAATAGTAACTTAAATTCTGGGAAAAAAATGAATCGGGTATGATTGTAAATAACTTTCTATCGAACAATTATATCTTTAAAGAAAATTTTATTTAATTAACACAAGAAGTAATGCAATTTTTTCAAAAATAATTAATTTTGTGTTCAATTTGGGGAAGAGCGGAGACTTACGATAACTATGGTGCACTAGCTAGATAGTCACTTGGATGGGAACACACCTTGAATATTACGAGTAAGACGTTGAAAGAATACCAGAGTTATTGCGATTTAAAAAAATAAATAAAATAGCTAAATAAAATAGTAGTGGGGCACCTAGCAACCGGAAACCCATCCTATTTGTACAGAAGAAAGAGACTAATCGAACACAGCAGGTCCTAAGCCTGTAGGTGCAAATGATGCGGGTGAGTGAAGATTAACGTCACACTGTTCGGCTACACGAGGGCATTTGGAGACGAACCTCGTAATTTTGAGCAATGGTCAAGTGACGAGGACGACACCACAAATAGGGCGGATAAAATATGGTGTCATATATTTATAATCAAAATATGGCACCATAGGATGAATATGGGAATTGATATTTTATAGTGTGTAAGCCCTCCCCTGCCTAAAGCAGTTCATCATTTAAAAAACTATGAAGGGGAGGGGGGCAGGAGCTAAGTCGATCGACGCTACCGCGCGTGCTCATTGGTCAAATCAAATATTACGCGCTTCCCCGGTTTCCTGTTACACATTTCCGTCCTTTTTCACGAAATCACTCTCGCAAATACCCAGCAACCGAGAGGAAAGATGTAACACATCAAAAAGGCAAAAAAGTTTGGAAAAATAATGTTCGATGTTAAAAGAAAAGAGCAGTGAAAACAATTGGTCGAATGCACCTGTTTGGCGTTAAAAATATCGGAAAAGTACCAGTCACAATATTCAGATAATCACACACACTCAATATACTCCTTTCTGATGCGTCGGGCATTTAATTGCCCTGGAGGAGCATAGATTGCCATCCCAGAATAAAATAACTAGATTTACAGAACCTTAGAAAAGTCAGACGTGATCGAGAAAATCTTTTGCAATACCGTAATGGTATTGAAGTAAAAAGTTCAGTCATATTTGAACATAAACATCAGATACAAACCACGTATTACTCCTCGCTATACCTTTGTATGGTTCATTTTTGTTTTTACTGCCTTATTTTAGATACTTTTATTCACAGTTTTACTCGTTCTCAATGAAGTGCATGTTCATTTCCCGAAAATCCTGCAAATGGATAATAAACTGAAGTGAATTTCTATAAAAGAATCCTCTTTTTAAGTTCCTGAGAGGGGAGATTGGAGTTAGCGAACGATTATTTATTAACGTCGTCTAATAAAGAAACACGAAAGCTATTAATGATGCACATCGTAATTTTGAACCAAGGTCAGGTGATGAGGACAACATTTGAGCTGGCATCTCCTCTCCAAACTGCTACACTACGCCAATGGGAGAACTTTCAGCCATGACTGATTTAACGTGCATCGTCCCCTCTACACGGCGGGTTGTCAGAAAACGGTTATATTCAGAAGAAACAGTTCTGTTTCTTTTCACCGATGTATAAAGGTTTGACTAAAATCGCCATCTACACTTTATTATCGAAAACGAAGTACAGTCAACTCTCGTTAATTCAAACCTTCGATAATACGAACTTCTCGCTAATTCGAAGTATATGCTCAGCCCCTTGAAAAACTCTCGATATTTCGAACTAAAACAATACGTTTTGGTAAACTCAATATTTCGAAGTAAAATCTGTGGCTGCCAGACAATAACACGCGATAATTCGAAGTTATCTTATAAAACTCTTGACAATTCGAACACTTACTATCTAGAGTCCTGTAGCAAACAGGTTGGAGCTTACATGTTTTGTGTTGTATTGTCTCTGCCCCCATGTCTCCTCTGTAAAGTAGCCTATTTAATGATCAACGGTCTGTTACCCCTTCTTTATGTTTCCCGGTTCCTCAGACGAAGATTGTGCTTTTTGCGTCGGACTGACATAACGATTTATGGCTCATCTGTGTGGCTTATAGAATGTGGCACCAAATAGGGCACGGATCGGACTGGACCCTGCCTTGAAGAACCAATAGTGTTAGGGACAGTGTCTAAGGGAACCGGGTGCGAAACGTTTCTATTTCTAATGAGGAATGGAAGAGATTTGGTGGGGCGTGAAAAAGTAATGTTCGATAATTACTATGTAAACGTATTCTTTTAATACATGACTTTTTTAACATCTGTATACTGTGTAGTATGTACTTTTTAAAAATATTTTAATGTAACTTTATACATATGTACAATTGTTGTTTTATTACATAGTTTAAATTTTAAATGTGTCAGGGAAAAAAATTCGGGAGTTTTTTTCTTACTCTCTTGATAATTCGAACGCTTGATAGTTCGAAGTTTGTCATTGGTCCCTTTAACTTCGAATTATCGAGAGTCGACTGTATTTTGTTTATAAGTTGTTCCTAAGCAAACTGACAATTGTACTTAAAGCATAAATTAAATATTTTTTTAAACAAATCGCTTGAAAATATTTAATTACTTTTATTTCAGATTTTAAAAACCAAACTTTTGAATACCTGATGAAAAAGAAGGTTTCTACATTTAAAAATCCATTTGCGATGAGCTGAAAAGCCTTTTCCTTACCGAGTTCTTTGGCGTTCAGTAATGAGCCTGGTAAAAAGAACATTAAAAAATTAGTTGTAGCATGGCTTATTGAATTTAAATTTTCACACATATACAGCGGAAATGGGGCGCCACCTTAGAAGTGAGAAAAGTTTCCCGGAAAATGGATGGAAAAAAGCAATGCAATACCGTGGCCACCTAGATCTCTGGACGTAACATTTTTAGGATTCTTCTCGTAAAGATACGTGAAAAACATTGCTTGCCAATCTTTAACAACGATGAAATGAAAGGACTAATAACACAGTGGCCATTCAGATTGTTGTTCCTGGAATACTTCCTTCATAAAACGTGGCTAGAAATCTCGTATAGACTCGATGTGTGTCGCGCATGTAGTCATACTTTTCGGACGGCTGGTATTATTTCTATTGAAATACAATCATTGTGTACATTGGACATTCATCATATCAGTTCGTATCTATACACATTTTGAATTATAACAAAAGTATTTAACAATAATTTGCGAGTAGCAAAGTTTGAAAGATGATATAGTTATTAGAGAATATCTATATGGTGGGGTAATGCTCAATCTCCAAAATTGTTCTGCACAATTCTATCCCTTTAACATTAAGCTAAAACAAACTTTAAAACGTCATCGCTAATGTACTGATTCCATTACTTGGAAAGAAAAAATTTGCTTTCTTGTGTTACTAGTTCAAAACAGTAATTGGTTTCCTTCAGCTATTTCTTTCAAGTTTAGCACGTGTATTAGCACGTATGTACACATTTTTAAGGAATCCGAATCCCACACATTAAAAAACCCTTTCACACGAACCTACTTGTACTACCCATAACAGAAAAAGCAGACAATTGGGAGCTAGTTGTGAATAGAAATTACCTGGATCCCTTCATACGTGGTCAACTGGCACTTCCTTCTGTGCGACTCCCTCAAGGTCACGAAAAATGTGTTCTCCTTCCCACTAATTGACTCAACTAAAAGGATACTGTGGAAGCTACCCTCTTCACACGAGGCTATTTATTGATTCTTCGATCATTGTACTAATGAGTCCTTCACTCCCTTTTCTGTCAACTTGTTGTCCCGTGTGAAAGGATTTATCTCCCCTCTTTACACTAGAGCCCCGATTTACAGAAAACAAATTCACCTAGTGTGAAACCAGCCAAAGCACAATTATGTACGTAAGTTAACTCTATCTAAGTATCACTCATTTTTGAGATAACAAAGGATTATAGAAATCAACAATTTATTTCATTGTTACGATACTCACTGAAAGCTTGGTAGTTTATGTAGTAGTAGGTATGATTCAGAATGACCCACAAAATAGTGATGACTTTCATCCCGTGGAATATTTTGATGGAGTCTGGAGATTCATCTTTTTTCAGAAGACGAATGGTGTTCGTGTAAAAAGAGAAGCAAAGTAGACATCTGATTGGAAAGCCTGTCGAAAAAAACTTTCATTAAATCATTAATTATTTACGTAGGCTATACAGAAATAAATGGTATTGAATTTTTACCGTCGAGTTTTCGTGTTATTTTCTCGTGTTAAATGTATTTTAAATCAAAAATTTAATTAAAAACTTTTTTCGCGTTATTTGAAGTTATTCCTATTCGATTCACAATCAGTAAACGCATCTCTGAACCCAACTCTGCTTCAAAGTAATATCCTGATTAACGTTATTTCTATCGCTCAACCTTATTTTGAAATGAGAATTTTTAAATCAATAAGTATTACTCAAAAATACTCTCAATAGACATTGAAAATAAAAACAAATTATTAAAATATTTTTAAACATTTATTTTTTTTTTACTTTTTAGGATGCATTTGGTTTTAATCAGAAATGAAGATTTGAATAAAACCCATTGAGAAGTGAGAGTTATGAGGGCTAATGGCGATGGACCACGTAATGGTCAAATGACGAGGACGAACATCTGAGCATCCCCTCCCTCTCCTAACTTCCACGCCAACGGGAGGACGTTTGAGCCTCGACATATTTAGCGTACATCGGCCCGCTCTGCTCCGCGGTACCAGGCTCTAACTCATGACACGCCTGCCACGAGTCCGATATCTTGACTACTAGGCTACCACATAAAACATATTGGAACGGACTTCTTGGGTATAAAACAACATTTATCAATTATAATTAGCTAGTCGAAAAGGATTTTTTGCGTGACTTCCAGTTTTCCAACTTAAATCGTATTAACGCATTTTAAATTTTAATATATTATTTGCAGAAACAAATTTTAATGTGCGAATACATTTTTTTTTTGTTCCCACTAGATGTAATATCATGACATTTATGTAATGTTTTTATCTTATTGAATCTTATTTTAATTCATGATGCTGCGCATAAGCTTCTGCAAAATACTTTGTTGCGACTCGGAGGTCGCGGGTGTGGGAGGGTTCGAGGAAGATCTTGACATGATTTAGAATAACTAATTTTATTCAACACGTTACGAGATGCACTTTAATAACTAAACCTGCTGAGCACTAAGAAATTACCCAAATTTAGATAACTAAATTAGATAACTTAAATCTCTTTGTATGACCTGGCTTGAAACCTGCTAGCTCATTCAACTGCTATGTTGATACCTTCCACTGTTCCTGTGGATTCTCCTTCCCTTATTAATATTAAGATGAGTGACCACCAGTCGCTGTCTACTAACTCTTTGAAATCAGTTCACAATCAACGCTTAACCATTACCCCGCCTACTCAACGACTGGCACTTAAATAGAATTTGCCTCTGCATAAACCAAGTCATCTCTACAGAAAGCGGATTTTAAGCCTTTATCACTGTTAAAGAATAGTTTCTTCAAGAGGGTTAGTAGAAACCCGAATAGAACCGTTGCAACGTGTAGCAATAGACTAATATAAATCCTCAAATAAAAAACGTTAAGATAATATTTGTTATGCACAATCTATGTATGTAAAAGTGTAGAAAGATTATCACATCTATAAATATATAGTCAAAATGTAAATCAAATTCATTTCATACTAAGCGTTACTTGGGAGAATTCTTCACTTGACTTCAGTTTCAACCAAACATCAGTTATAGTGGCAACTAATCCCAGAATCACAATCGAACTGAAAACTGTTCTGAAATGGAATAACATTTTTACGAATTTTTCACCGATGTTGATCGTTTTAACAAGAAATCCATAAAACTTATTGAAATTAATTTATAAATAAAGTATTGTAAAATGCACTGAAGTGCCGCTGAATTAGGGATACCTACCTAGTAACGAGATGGGCCACCTTGACCTTAATAACGGCTGCCACGCGACGAGACATAGATTCAACTAGTTTCTGGAAACGTTCCACGGGAATGACTTGCCAAATATTGGCTAAAGGTGTCCATAAATCAGTAAGGTTTGTTGGTGCTGCGTGATGGTCTCTCACGCCTTGTTCCAAAACATTCCAAAGATGCTCAATAGGATTTAAGTCTAGGCTTCTAGGTGGCCAATTTATGACAAAAAGTCAGAGGAATGCTCATCCAACCAGGCAGTAGTCAACCGGGACTTGTGAGAGGTAAAGTTGATTTGCTGGAAAACTCCATTACAGTGCAAGTAAAAAGAACAGCATAAACGGATGGAGGTAATCACCCAGCAACTCTACGTACCGAATTGCATTGAGGGAGGTTGGTACACGCACCAAAGATCCCAAAAAGTGCCCAAGGAGCCCTTATGCCCTTGAACAGTTCTAACCTAGCATGGAGGATCCATGACTTCATGAGCCTGACGCCCTATTCTAAGCCTCCCGTCGGTATTATGTAGTCGGAATAGAGACTCATCCCTCCATGCAATTCGTTTCCAGTCCTCTACACTCCAGTCTTTGTGCTCTCTTGCCCAGGCAAGATGTGCAGTCCGATGGAGAGCATTGAGCAATGGTATTTTCATAGGTCGATGGCTCCCAAAACCCATACAGTGAAGCGAGCGCTGCACTGTCCGTTTACTGACTGTACGACTGGCACCGCCATTCAACTGGGTGGTAATTTTAGCCAATGTTTGGCTTCACTGGCTACGTACAATACGCCTGAGCCGTCTCTCATCAAGTAATATCAAGGCTAATTGTCCTTTTCAGTTTGCCCGATTGCTAGTTTTTTTGTCCACCATCCATGTATTCTTGGCACTGTCGACCTTGAAAATCCTAGCTGTCTGACGATTTCGGAAACTAAATGGCCCATGCTTCGCGCACCTACGATTTGTCCGCGATCGAAGGTGTCTAAATCAGGCAATTTACCCACATACTGACAATTCCTACAACTAATTCAGAACAACCACAGTACACGCTACATATGCAGTTACCACAGCGCCTTCACTTGTGCATTTATGATGCGCAGTGCTACACAATTTATATAGCCCTTGCTATCCCTAATTCGCACATTTGCACTTCAGTGTATATAAATCAAAACATCTCTTTTATTTATTTTATCTGCTTTGAATGACGTTAAACTACAACGGAAGGATTGAAAATATAAGTAAATAGAGATTTAGCATTTTCAGACTTCATGTTACAAACAACTATAACTTACTTGAACTGGAAGAGGCATAATAAGCCTTTATAAATCGATATCGAAAGTTGATTACACATATATATATATATAATCGTTTTTCTTTTTAGTGTGTTAAATTAACTCGAGAGGATTTCAGATGAAATCAATCTATTTACATTCAACTAATTTCTTATATCAAATTGGAGATCGATACATTTATATGAAAATATTAATATCGATATAATTGAATATCGTAATAATATTTACAAGCTTTGATTTGGTTTTCATTGTTTATAAACTTCGCACTTTGAAGCCGTACATTGTGGCGATGGATTTCACAATTTTGTGAATCTCGATAATTACCTATATCTGAGGGAAGTTGTTTCATTATTGCAAATTGAACATCTTTTTTTTTACAACCTGTCGAAAATAACCATTTCAGATGACAGTTGTTATTTTGAATTTATTTCGTTTATATTTTTGGATTCCTCTTGTGCGATGAATCAAAGGTGTCTACTGTAATCATTTGGTGAGCATTTTTTATACTATCATACAGCGAAGTCTTAAGATTTCTTGAAACCCGTAGGCCCCTATGCAAAAGTGGAGCTCTCTTGCAACTTTTTTTAAGTAGACAGCATGCGGAAACGTTTTTGATAGTTATTATTTATATTAATTATTATGTATGTGAATACCATATTTTATGCGGCGATTCGCTTCTATCTGATAGCTGCAATTCTTGACACTGGCTCTCTAGCTCAAATTTTCCTAGAAAGTAAACTTTTTCTTAGTACTGCCATGTCAATTTTACTCCATTCTTTTTGAACCGTTTTTCTAAGCCCATTCAGTATTCTTGGATGCCGTTTTCCAAAGACTTGCTTTAATAAACCGTAACCACAAAAGTCCCCTGAAGAAGCGGCAGGTATTTTAAAGGTATTTCATCAAATGGGATACACTTTATCCCTGTTTATGACTCTTTCTTTTTTAAATAAGCGTCGGTTGACTTAGACGCGTGACTAGAGACTTTGTCCACATGGAGCTTAACGTTATCAATGTCCTTTTCATACAAGGCTGGAATTTCTTCTTCGAAAATTGGTTCTAAAACATTCTGCTGATAGTAGAGCTTTGGCTTTACTTAAGACGTTTTTAATTTTTAATTTGCCGTTGTAACAAAACCCTGCAACTATCATTAATCCCTTTGGAAACTTTTCTGTGCACTGACGAAACCACTTCGCACGATCATTTCCATCAGTTGAGCATTGGAAATTTGACCTTCTTCTATTACAGTCACTTAAATATACCCAAGCCTCATCGAGTGTAACCACAAATTTCCATTTTGCAGCAGCTAGGTGTTTTTCATATACTTTTCTACAATTTGTTTTCTTTCAGCAATATGTTTTGGCAAAAGCAGATGAGCTTTAGGTTTAAGCAACTTTTTTTAAACTTTAAATCATTATGAAGGATTTATATACAGTACCGCAAGGCATACCTAGTTTCAATGTGATGAATCTTTGAGTGGGTGGATTTTCTTTTAGGATCAGAGACTTCATCATCTTAAAAGTTGCATACATTCGAACAGTCAAAGGATAAGGTTTCGTGGTCATGTTTTCATTTTTACTTTTAGCTAGACGGGTTTTTTCTTTCAAACTTAATATACCATAATCACCTTTTTTTTTTTAAAAAAAAAAAAAAAAAAAAAGTATAACCGCGTAGATTCTTATGCCGCTTTGTAATTTGTTGATACAAATATTTCTCCTCGGAAAGCGCAGTTGCCATCTGTCAGTTTAATTAGCCATTTTTAAAATAAATGTTTTATTATACTTTCCAATCAAATTAAAACTTTAGACGATTATTCTGAAGTTGCCAACATTTTATCTCAAAATGCCAACTATAAAATAAGTTACAAGATCGTTCCCATGAAGTGCGAACAACCTTCTACATAGCACACGTTGTCAAATACTCGTGCAAAGAGTAAAGACAAATAAATGTGCGTCACTCACAATCTCATAAATCTAGGCACAAACCGATTGTCGCCTTTCGACTAAATGAGTATTGGTGATTCATGATGGTAGGCCTAGGCATGATGGACAGACAAGGCATAATAATGCATTCTTGCTGCTGTAGCCAGTTGCCATATAGTTAGAAATTCCCAGTTTTTCGGTGAATAAATCTGGAAATAACATTTTACGATTAAGTTTTTCGGATTATGATGTTATTGAGATTCTAGGCCCAAATCCAGTTAGCCCATGCCTTAAAACGTCATCACCGTTACATCAATAAAAGTCTCAACACAAGAAATCCAAAAGAGACAAAATATTATGTTACCATCTATTTTATTTTAGTTTATTATCAGCAAACCAATTTGAAACTTTGATTGAATCTAGCATAACATTTTAATTTACTTTTGTCATTTCTTTTTGAATCAAAAAGATTTAAGAAAATACTTAGAGCACTTTAAATGGTACTTACATTATTGCAATTTCGCTAGTAGAGAAAGCAAAATTCTCCGTTTTCCTTTCACAGTTTGGAATTTTTACATTGAATTCTATGCCAATCTGTTCGAATACTGGAAAACAAATATGTTTCAAATTTGTGAAAGTTATAAGAAAAGAATAAATGAAGGATTATAAGAAAATAATATTATGTACGAAATTATTGAAAATTATATGCATTGCAGCGTTTTAGTTAATTTTTTAAAGAGAATTGTGGAAAACAGCAATATATATATATATATTTTTTTCTTAAATGAATTTTGTTGGAAGGCATAATGTCAGCTTCTTACACACATTCGAACAATCGTATTTTTCATTAAATTTATGGATTTAGCGAATGGGATTGTGAGATTTCTAATATCTATTTTACATCTGTTGTGGTCTGGACTTGATTTGTATAACTTTTGTAGTTCAAAAGTTCATGAAAATTTTTAACTCATATAAGTCGTATTACAAATTAAGGTATCCGACTGGTTGCGACAACTTTTTTTTTTAAAAAAAATGGAGGTATGTGGATTTTTTGTTGTTGTTGATTTTAGATTTTTTTTAGTACATTTTAAGATAAATATGCCAAAATTAAGAAGAGAAAAAGAAATTATTATAACTAAAATGGGTAAAAATTTATAAAAAATAACATAAACGCTGCCCATTCTGTTCCAAAGGTATATGAACAAATTTTTCAATTCTGAGGTGTTACTATGTCATTCATCGTCGAAATGACTTCAGGATAAGAGATATTTTAATTTTTACAAAAACTAGAGCACTTTATCTAAATTATTATATGAAATTGCATAAGAAAACACACAGTGATTATATTCACATAAGGGATTGTAAACTTTGTAATAAAACAGTGTTTGATAAATCTGAAGGTTAATAACAAATCTACTATTATACAGAACATACACAAAAAAGTTCAGTTAATTATTGTGAAAATGTTTTTAGAAATTGTTGGCCCCGTTTGAACCTTTTAAAAAAAATCACATTTCGAGTAAAACGCGTTTTAAACTATGACATCTTGCTTAAAGCAATGGCATCTGCTTTTACTGAAACACTTGTAGTTTTTGTTCTAGTGAACGGAAAATAATAAACTTGGTATTTTTATAAAGCTAATAAAATGGCCTATAAAATAAAATTATTAAAAAACTTTGTCAGTTTTTGGCAAAATTCACAATTTTAGGTAGTCGGATATCTTAAAACAGGTTTTTTTCGGTAAAACATTTCTCGTCTCGAGTGGAAATAAATAATTGTAAGTCTTGACTCTCTGGAGGTAAATACTAAAATAACATAACTTTGTAAATGACAAAACTATGTAAAGAACTATGACTTCAGGTATAAAATTCTCACCCTTTTTTGTTATATTCTGTATTTCTTCAATACTGCACGTTGAAGGCATACAAATGGATGTACGAATGTTCAGATGATAATAGTAATTACCAAAGGTAACCAATTTGGTTACAGCCTGAAATTAAAAAAAAGAGAATGCTTCTCCATGACTATTGTACATAATGATAATAATAAATATTTTCTTTTAATCGTCAAAAATTTATTAAAAAGCATGCTTATAAGCAATCTCTTAAGAAGGTAAGTTAATTAAATACAAGGTACTTAAAAAACGCCATCTTTCTTAAAACGTTCTCAAGTATACGTATATTCACACATGCAATCACGTTGAATGGCTAAATTTAATTTGAGAATTTGAAATCTCTGTCTCAGTTTAAAAAAATATTAATTCCGAAACAACATCTGGGTGCCAGGAAAGCTAAAATAAGTTCAAGAAACTGGTAAGTAGAAACACGTCTGTTAAAAAATGCTAATAAGTAAACCAAGTAATGTAATGCATGTAGTAAAAAGCACGAAATAAAAATATCATAATACATATAAAACTCAAGAGCAGAATATCACTGGATGGGAAATCCAGAAAAATTAAATAATGAATGTCGATAATAATAATGAAATTGATGATAATGTAATGACGATTGGTTGTAGCGTTTACAATTTGGAGCGTTCCACATGTTGATCAATTTAGTTTTTTATGCAAGTTAAGCAATTTGTTGCAAAAATGCGAAATTAATTTTTTTTACTAATGAGATAATATAGATATTATTATCAAAAAATATCTCACGGATTCAGGATCTGTAATGTTCACAAGCTCCTCAATGATCGTGTCCGATGCAACAAATCTTCTTCTCTTTGGCAGGGGAGGTGCAATGTCCACGAGACAGTATTG
This sequence comes from Trichonephila clavata, assembly GCA_019973975.1. NCBI lineage: Eukaryota > Metazoa > Arthropoda > Arachnida > Araneae > Nephilidae > Trichonephila > Trichonephila clavata. Next base: position 12,969 of record BMAO01012110.1, on the reverse strand, counting down.
TCCTTGAAAGTGACGGGGGACATCAATTTCAATGCATTCATCGTAGTCTCCCAGAGAATTGATGCTCCCCGTGAACATTCCGCTCGGGATCTTTCCAGAAGCATCCAACACTGGAAAGAATGTCATGCAATTTTACGCAGGTTTATTCAAAAGGATTATGCAAAACATTTCCCAGTTTGGTACGAGCAATATTTAACGCATTAACATATCACCTTCTAATTACTTTAAATGCTAACTACACACTTGTTTTATTAAATTTCCATTTTATTTTTATTTAACGAATGAAAGTAATAATGCTCTTTAAATTACGCCTATTATCTTTGCCACATAATTAAGCGTAGAGAAATTTAGAAATTACTCTTCTTTTTCGCTAAAAATTGTTACAAACTAAATATTAAGATCTAAAAGAACTTTTCTTCAATAGAATATTTCTTAAAAATTAAAAAATTTTTATAATATTTAAAGTATTATTAAAAACTATACTTAATACCGGTCATAAAAAATTCGAATTTCGCTTTATATTGACGCTAAAGCTGATTTGGTGCTTTTCCAAACGTGAAGCAACAAGATTTTACGAAATATTGTGTTATAATGAAGTTCAATTTGTGTTTTTACTTATTAAAATATTTCATTTCAAGTCCCCAAATAAACTTGAATTTTAAAAATCGGTTAAATCGTTATCGTTTAATGCGTTTCGTTTTAGAAATGTTGAGTGAATATTAACGTCCCACTGTTCAGCTACACGAGGGCTTTTGGGGACGGTCCGCGTAATTTTGAACCATGGTCAAGTGACGCGGACGACACCTGAGCTGGCACCCCCTCTCCTAACTACCACACCACACCACGGGAGGACGTTTGAGCTCTCGACAGATTTAACGTGCATCGCTCCCCTACACGGCGGGTCTTCAGAGGTACTGGGATCGAACTCATGACATGCTAGCCACGATCCGATGCCTAGACCACTTGGCTACCGCGGCCACTTAGAAATGTTGAATTTGATTTGTTAAATATTGAACTTGTGGAAACTCTTCCAAGGTTCCACCACTTTTAATTCGCAAATGTAACACGAATCCTATGGAGTTTCTACTTACCTTCTCAACTCTAAATTAGGGTATTGATTCGAATGAATTACACCAGATATTTATAAACGTTTCGAAATATTTTTCAACCATCTAAAAAATTACAAATAATTCATCAAAATAAGCAAAGTGTTTTCAGACTTTAGATAGAAGCTTTAATTCCACAGATGAACCTTCATTATTTGGTGTTCCGTTGAATACCATTTATTTTACCGAAATCGAAGCATTAACCTAGATTTGAGGAGAAATTACTAAAAATCATTCAGGATTAACACCACGTCCGGGAAATTCAAAATGGCCGATAAACGGGAGGCTTAATTTACATAAGAAGATCTAGCAATAATAATAATAATAATAATTTTTACTAGAATGCGAATGCAAATCCCGCATTAAAATATAATTGCACTTACTTGAAATTGCCCATAATTTCAATTGCTTCACTCCACTCAGGAGCTTCAGGAGGCTTCTTGAACATGAAGGCGACAAGTTCATTTCGCCCGATGAGCGGACAGCAAATGGAAGAATGTTTTTCACCAACGTTGCAGAGAGTTTTCTGGCCACTTTTTCAGCCATTTTCCATTTAGTTACAGACGAATCCTCTTCCATTTCAGGTAGAGATGTTGTTTCGGCGGAATTCTGTGGTATCTCTAGTAACGCTTCCGTTCTAGAATCAATGATAATTGACAAGAGAACGAATGTTGATAGAACTGCACCCGTCAGAACTTTGAGGTACTTCATGGTGTAAAAACAATATTCAAATGAATATGTATTTGACAAATTTATGCACTGTGTTGCTTTTTTTCACAGATCAGGGTTGTAGACTAGAATCTGTTCATTCACACAATCTGCTTTTATCTCAAGAGTTTATCGAGTATTACATTTAAGATTTTCTGTAAAAAAAATTGAGTATTAAGAAAATAGAAAACTTTTTAGTAAATCTTTTATACAATTTTATTGTACAATTACTAATAATAAAAAATTACTTATTCAAAAAAAAAAGAATTTAATCTTCATCTATGGAGTATACATTTTAAGGAGGTAGAGCATTATAAGATGGTAATGCACACTGGTTACAGAGTGTAGAGTATGAAATAAAGCAGTAAATTACAACATATTTAGAGAAACTTGAGTCAGTTCGTGTACATTTATAGAAATATTTCACCGACTTTTCAGAAAACTTTAATGTATGTTAAATACATTTAAAATATATCAAGATAATTAGTCAAATACACTCATCTTTTAGATGACGCTCGATATATTCTCTATGTTCTATTATTTATGTTTTGAAAATATAAAATGTTCTTCAGTGCAAGATCGATATGCATTGTCTAAATGCAGCCAAATTAAATCAGTTCTATTGATATGAAGTTATGAAAACTATAAAATGTATAAATGTTTATCAAGAAAAGGAAAGAGAGAGAGAGAGAACATAAATGATATACAGCTCGATGCATGGGATGTAAAATGTTTGGAAGATAAAATTATGCATTAAAAATAAAAATCTAAGCAAAACCAAACTACAAAAAAATAATTACCGTAATTCAAAAAAATGTGAACATTGACAGAATAGGAAAAAAAATTATTACGTAATTCAACCGCCTCTTCATAACTTATGAGTATGATTCAAACGAATCAACACATATTATTCATGATATTTCTTAGCGTTAAAGATTTAAATTAAAATAAATTATTAATTATTTTTAATTTAAAAGAAAAGCACTGGTTATTTCCAAAAATAATCTTAAAAAATGTTTTTTGTAATGCTTTACAAAAACCGCTTTAGCCATTTAAGGAGTATTTTTTTAGAATTTAGATCGAACCGAAGAATTTTCTTTCGTTGATTATCATATTCACCTTTTTTTACGAATCCATACGTCTTCTGCGACTTTTGTTTTTGTCAGACCAATGCATTTTCTTTTCTTCATAGCTACATATTTCTTTCGAATCAATCACATTATTTCGGACGAATTTTTTCAATCCTTCCCATTATTCAAGGGTTAGTTTTCCACGAAGCATATTAACTACTGTTATTAATACTCCATCAAATTCTTTTAAAATAAATGTCGAAATATCATCTTTATTCAAAGTATCATTTATTATTTAAATTCTACTGTAATTAGATGCAGGTCAGAAAACCATACTATAAGCTCCGCGCGCGCGAACTGTGGAATTATTATTTTTCATTAATTCTCTGCTTACAAATCAGTTACGGAAATAGTTATCCCGTAGATAATAATACCAAACGATTTTTTATACGAATATTTTTTAATTATATAATAAAAACAACCAAACGATTAATATATATATAACTGTGAATTTTTTTTTTTCTTTTCAAGAAGTATTACAATGTAGGAAATATATTTTCATTATCTGCACCTGATTTGCCAGATATAATTTTCTTCAACAATGTCGACTGTATTAGAGGAAATAAATACTGTTTTCTGAAATTTTTCGTTGTTAGATGTTTAAAGCTTTACAAAATTATGTCCCTGAAATGCATTAAAATTCAATATATTTAAGAAAGTTATTGAATCTTACAGCAAAAAATTAGTGAGTATAGAAATAAAAAATAAGTTTTACTTTATAATTTTTCTGCATACGTTAAAAGAAATTTACATTTGGATTTTCTTAGTTCTTAATACATATATTAAAATAAGATAATTTTCATCACACGAGTTCAAAACTAATTCTCTCTTTAGATATTCGGAAAAATATTCTTTGAATAACTAGTTAAGACTTTTTTTGTAACTGTTTACTCAAAAAATAAACAGTTTCTTATTTGTTTTTCATAAATCTAGATTTATTGCAACATTCCTCCTATTTTTTTCGAATTAGATTTATAATTAGATATAATTATTTTGAGAAACAAGAAATATTAGTAAAAGATTGGATAATTCTATAAAATTGTAATATATTTGGAAATTATTTTTTATAGCAAAACATTAAAACACATTGCATGTAAAATTCCTTTAAAAAAAAGTACAATTTTAAATGAACTTTTAAATTGTCAAATTTTATCTTTATTTTTACGAATAAGGGAAATAATAAAACTAAACAATTCTTGTGATTATAAAAAGTTTGTTTACTAGTTTTTCTATAGCTACAGAAATTATTCATTTCATCTTGATGCTTTTGATAGCTAATAAAAGGCTGTCTAAAATATTTTCAATTTTTATTCTTTACATAAAACATTTCCTGAATTTTTCACAGCGTTTGAATAAAAAATTCTTCTATTAGAAGCATAATATGGCTCTGCACTATACGGGAATATTTTTTTCGTTTGCGTTACATCCAATGAATTACACCTATTGCTTCTTAGTCTACAATAAACTCACACCGAATAAAAATTTTATAAGACTAAAAAATACAAATGAGTATCTAAATTTTTTAAAATTATTTATACATATTATTTAACAAAATTTTAATATCGAAGTAATGCTATTTATAAAGAAAAATTGACTAAAACACACATAAAAAGTATTCGAAATTTGTTTTTCTTTCAATGATGCTTCTGTAATGCATTACTTTTAAATTTAAAATAATGGATTTCAAACACACGGAAATCTTAAAAAATGCGCTTTGATGTCTTATTTATATTAAATGTTTTCTTACTTTTCTCGTGTGTAAAATGCTCTTTATACTTCGCTTGCTGTTATAAGAGTTCTGAAAAATCTTTAAAAAAATTATAATCATGAAATTAAAAATTCCTCGCTTATCAAATATGAAAATAAGAAGAAGAAAGAAGAAAAAAAAATGTCACCTGTGTTACAGAATTCTTTGCTTTGGAACAAAGTTCGGTTTCTATTCGTATTATTTGAGGTTTTTAAATTATTTAAGATTTAAGCAGCATGAAGAAGCTCTAAGTGCGACGCTTCGAAACTTTCTACAACTAAATATTTTTAAAACTATAGTCTTAAGCGAAAGAAACCATGCCGCTTTGAAAATCGAAACTAGTTTTCACTTGGGGGACAAGAAAGAACCGCCAAATCTAGCTGAGCCACGCTATTGGTTGACGACTCGTTGACGTCAAACTCTGTAGCACATGTGTCGTAATTACGGAGATTATCCATCCTTTCAAAATGATATTAATTAATAAACTTCAGAGGATTTTGTTCACGATCTTTTTAGAGTCTAAAAAAAGCTAAGTTTTTTGGTACTGGGAAAGAAAAACAAGTTTCAATTGGAAACCGAAATAGAAAAGCTCATTGTGGCTTGTGCAATAACTTACTTGATTGAAAGTCATATCCTCAGGTTACAAGCTTGTAAAATCGTTGTACATCTTCCTAATCCTTTTTTAATGATGGATGTGGATAAGATTGTCTCTGGTTTGCAACTTGTCTCTATTTATTACGATGTATTTCGTAAAGGGTTCATTACATTAATTGCACACGAATTTGTCAGTTTGTGTAAGCAATGTTAACAAAAATTGAATATTCTATTTTTGTAAAGAAAAGACTGTACAATACTTTGACGCTATGCTACTTTTTTATGCTTACGTATAAATATTTTACATTTTGAAATATAAATTCACTTAAAAATTTGCATCAATTAAAATAAAGTTTAAAATCCCACGAAAACTGCATACTGAGTGTTAAACATCCTAAAGGGTACCGAGCAGTCGCGCAACGTAGGTAGGGGCCTTAATATAGAATATTAGGGCCCCTGCAAAGTCAGGATTGGGGTCCCAAGCTGATCTTACTGAGGACTGCAAAACCATAAGATAACATAGGTTTTGGGCCCCTGGACCCCTCCCGCGATGCGGGAATTGCGGGAGTTTACGTTACGCTACTGCTCTGGCTTGTACTGACGGAGTGTCACATCACTCCAGTAGTCGAAAATAACATCAAATTACGAACTTTAATATTTCGAATTATTCGATTTCAGATATATATATATAGGGGTGTACGTTACGCCACTGGTACTGAGCTCTTAAAAGGTAAATCAATTGTGAGAAAAACACTGCAAAATAATTCACTGTTCAATATCTCAAACAAATTTTAGGTTGAAAAATTAAAATTGTATTTAAAATTCTGTTTAAAAATTTACATAATTTTGTAATAAAATTTATTGCTAAACTCTGACGTGCTGCGATAATCACTTTCCGATCTACCAGCTGGAATGAAGGCTATCTTTTATGAGCGTAGAAAATTTATGCCTAATGTAATAAATATTCCCTGCTGTTTTTCTACTAGTTTTCCGGAGGAGTTCTTTCCTTTACACTAAATCTAATATAGACGCTGTGAAGTTATTTTTCCTTGTTTGAATGACATTTCTTAGAAAAACAGTATAGTCGTCGAATTCTTTAGAATAGAACTCAATTTTTCCGAAGATTGTCTTGCACATAAATAATATGAAGTTCCGAGCCTAAAACCTAAAGGGGTTTCAAAACCATCAAGTGTTATAAAATGAAAGAATACAGTGAATATCGTTTAACACATAGGTTCCCAACCTTTTTGAACTTTTCTAGTGAATATTTTGATACCGCTCCCTCACACTCTAGAGAAATATGAGTGTACATAATATACATGGTGAAAACAAGAGTTAAATTCTAAATAATATTCTATTACGAATAGAATATATTTTTTAATTTAATTTTTTTTCTAAAGCCCCAATTTTTTTACTTGCGAATCTGAAATAGCTATTGCCACAAATATATTTAAATGGGTAATATTATTTTAGTCATACAGATGGGATATTGTTGGAATTGAAACGCTATTGAATTTCTTCTTCATTTAAGAGAGTGGAATAAAAGTTTTAGCTTACCTGTTATAAAGGCCGGCAGGGGTTTGATGATACGAAGTAACTCATAATAAACTAAAAATAAATATAATAATCGCTTTCCAAATAAATATAAGTTGACAGTTTCAGCCTTTAAAGAATCACATGTTAATTCCTAGTTAACATATTCAATTATGTTTTTTGGATAATATACGTAACGAAATGCAGTGGACGAAACATTATTTTTCCTACTGCCCACAGACTAAGACAACACGTGCGCAACAGAAATTAAAATACACTATATCATTCAATTTAATGTAGGTCTGGATAAAATGTAATTTTTAAGTTTTATACCCATTTCCCGAACTACCGAAATATGTGAATTTCCGTACATGTGATATAGAAAAGATTTAAATGCATACAATCATCATATGGTAAACAGTATTAAAGTTTACTTTTGTTTAAGTATTAAAGTTTACATAATCAGCGTGCTTTTTTTAGTCTTTTTTAGACTACATTTGGTTAACTTGCCCAAGCCCTCCGTGCCATCGCTAGGCTCCTAATTTTCTCTGGATCTTTTACTGCCCGCCTGAAAGCTTCAAACGCCCACAAGGGGGCGTTATCGCCCACGTTGAGAACCTATGGTTTAACACGAAACTGAGGGGACTGAAATATTTTTTCGTGTTAGGGGCTATTGCAAAAAGAAAGTAAGAAAGAAACATATATTTAACAAAATTAAGTTTATTAGAGTACATTTTATTTGCATAGACATGTATATATGCATGCATTTAATAAAAATCAATAAAACAAAAACATTCACAGGAACTGAATAAAATTTAATACAAAAGTTTCAAGTTTTTTGAAAAACAAAACATTAATTTTTTCGAAAATAATTTGATATTTTTCTTTGCGTTGTCTTTTTTAGCATCAAATTCTCAACAAACTGTTCGGAGTTCGCCCATTTTGTTATTCATTTCATCATTCCAATATGCGTTTAAACAACTGCGCATACTTTTCATGATGTTCCTTATTTCGGATGACGTGGGAACAGGAGCTGCATTATTCATTTCTTTTTCGTCGTCGGAATCTGCATCAATTATATTTTGTGAGTTTTGAACGGACTCCAAAATGTGTGTTTTTTCTATAATTTGACCTGTACACTTATTATCATTTTTATACAACGAATGCTTCCAATCACACAGTAGGATAGTCCAGTAATACAAAAACTTTCTGGAACGTTTCATTGAGTGGTTGGGTTCTCCGTATTTTATTCATTCCCAGAAGGGTAACCTTTTCGTGTTAAGCAATTTTTGTGCCATGCTAAGAGAAACAAATGCATGAAAATACTTAGTAGTTTGTCGGAACCGTTGTATTACTTAGTGTTAATCGATATTACGTCTCAAGCGTTTTCGAGTTAAGCTTATTTTACTGAATTTCTTCTGGGGTTGCTTTTTTTCGTATCTAATACTATGAAATGCAGTTTTTTAGTGAATTTTTATATAAACTAAAAATAAAACCAAATTCCTAAAATTTGTAATCAGTCATGCTTTTCTGCCACCAGTCACTTTGAACTCTTGTATACAATATTTAAAAAAAAATACTAAGGAATTATTCAGGAAATACTGGATTTAATTTTTTGTTCATTTTTACCGCTATCTGTCTCAAAAGTATGTCATTCATTAGGTCTCATTTTCATATATTGTATAGATTTCATTATATTTCAAATTATTAATTTAATACTTTCTAAATTACATGTAAGTTTTTCCCGGAAATAATTCTACTGACTTCATTATCCTATCATTTTATTTCATTTATTCAAAATTTTAAAAAACGGATCAAAAGAGTCTTGTAGTCATTACATCTCAAGCGTAGAATAACTTAATTTCATCTGTGTCAAGATTTTTAAAATATTCACGGTCGAATTCTTAGCTTAATGTAAAGCATTTACGACTGAAAAGATTTTTTTTTTAATAATATTTTCTTATTTTTAGATTATTTTTCCTGGAATTTATATATTAAAATAAAAAAAAGAAACCATTATTTTAAACAAGGAATTCCTTTGAGTTTTCTTCCAAAAAAAAATGTCTCAAAACGCAACTCTTTAAGACCGGGGTGGGCATTAAGTCGATCGCGATCGACCGGTGGACCGTCAAGACATTTTGAGGTGACCGCCTTCACATAAGATCTTAGACGTGTATACTAAAAGAAACACAAATGGGTATCAAAATACAGGGAAATACCCGTGAATAAAAGTGACGTATTTTTTAATGCACTTCGTAAGCATTAAAGTAAAATAATAGCTACCAGATTTTTTTTTATATAAGTAGAAATGTATATATTCTGGTAGTATTCGACAGATTTATCGTTGTTCTGCAAGTCTTGAATTTTTTTTTAAATCGCAAAATGTTGTATCTTTTAGATTTTCAAATAGATCTAAGTGTGGGAGCCCGTCTAGGTGGAGCAAGTGTGACCGAAAAATCCCAGTTTTTAGAAGTTTCTAGTGGTACAGTGTCTAAAGTCGTGACTGTTTACACACAGTACAGCAAGACAAGCTCGGTAGAACAATATAGTGGGAATAGAAATGTTCCCTTTATCTCTCTTGAGACACAAAATTTTTCTCCTTCAAAAGGACGTAATTTTAAAAGAATACCTTTTAGAATCTAATAGACGAAATAAAGTATCCTAATATAGAGTAAAAAAAAGCTGCAATTCATTTTACATTATTCTTTCGCAGTACCTGCCAGTGTAAATCTACATTTTCAACGATGGATATATTTAAAACATATCATGCCCATTTCACAGACGATCGCTTAGAATGCATTGCAAGATTAACAGTTAGTAATTATATACTCAGATATTCAAGATTGGTACGGATAGTATGCAGACTAAGTCTACTGCCGAGATTTTAACTACGAGAACTAACTTTAAATGAAAATGATTTATTTTTTTATGTATTTTGAATTGTTTGATAATAAATGCATCATTTGATCATATTAAATTCGTGGGTATAGTTATTATCTTTGTATTTTACATTTTACTTAAAACACAGTTTTAAAAGTGTATAAGTTTTTTTATTGTAGTTATGTAGGTAAGTACATATTCTGTACTTATTATTGTTATAAAATAAATATTGTTGAGCTTTTCTTTTTTTGTTTATCACACCTACGCCACAGAATGAACCGCAACACCTTGAAAAAATTATAAGTAGACTGTGTCATGTAAAAGTCTGCCCACCCCTGCTTTAAGATATCCGACTTGTAATTGCGACAACTTTTTTTTTTTTTTAAAAAAAAGGAGATATGGGGATTTTTTAAAATTATTTTTAGGTTTGTTTAGTGCATTTTAAGAAAAATGTGCTAAAATTAAGAAGAGAAAAAGAAATTATTATTACTAAAATGAGAAAAAATAGGTAAAAATTGACAAAAAATAGCATAAACTCGGCTGATTCTGCACCAAAGGTTTATGAAAAAATTTTCGATTTTTTCATTTTGATGTGTTGCTATATTATTCAATTTTGAAATGATCTTCAGGATAAGAGATATTTTCTTTTTTACCAAAACTAGAGCACTTTATCTCGGTTACTATATGAAAATGCTGAAAAAGACAGTGATTATATTCACATAAGGGACTATCAATGTTGTAATAAAACAGTGATTGATAAATCTGAAGGTTAAAACAATTTACTGTTATACAGAACTTACAGAAAAAATTTCAGTTAATTATGTTCAAAACTTTTTTAGCAATCGCTGACCCCGTTTGATTATTTTCAAAAAATCACATTTCGAGTAAAACGCGTTTTAAGTATGACATCTTGCTTAAAGTAAAGGCATCTACTTTTAATAAAACACTTGCAGTTTTTGTTCTAGTAAACGGAAAATGATAAATTTGGTATTTTTATAAAGCTAATAAGATGGCACATAAAATAAAATCGTAAAAAGATTTTTTCAATTTTTGGCAAAATCACAGTTTTAGGATAGTCGGATCGAGTCATAAAGTATATCATTTTTTTTATATAATCTATATTTCGAGATATGTAAAAGTCTTATATATATAAATTACTTTATGCTTATCTCGTTTTTTATTTTTAAATATGTCATTTTTATATCCGGCGTGAAACGCGCAACCGTTTATTTCGATCTTATTTTTTGTGCGAAAAGTGCGCGTTATGCACCGTGTTTTACTCAGACCGAGACACAAAAAATATTACAATTGAAAGAAAATTATGTAACAATTAAATTCCTTAATTGGTTGCTGAGAGATTTTAACCTTGAAAACTGACGGTACAGCAGATATACGGAGGTACATAAGTTGCACCTCTAGGTCAAATTTTCGCTTACCGGAATATAAATATTAGTAGGCCTATTTTACTGAATTTTAAAGGAAATTTTAATGCTAGCGTGAATACATAAAAAGAAAGACAAGGTCGGATAAAAACACACCAACTGTTTAATTCTGTATTCATTTTTTCTTTTCTTCCTTAAGCGAGGGCAATAAAACGAAAGTTAAAAGTACATTTGGGTCAACATCTACCTTCAAAAAAAAAGTTTTCTTATATCTCGTAGAATTTTAATAATCATCACGACCGCATGTCATTTTTTAGGATAATTTTCTTTTCTCAAGACTGAAGTGTGCGTGTAAATGACATTTCATCATTATTTAAAAGGTTACAGAAAAAATAAGTAATTTACAATTGTAGCTCTCAAAGTTCCATTGAAACATGCCTAACAGCGAGAAAAAAAATCATTGTCAAAAAAAAAAAAATCCGATTCATCTCTTTTAAAAAGGTATGATAAATTTTAAAACATTATAAATTCAGAGTTCTACATTTATTTTAATAAACATGTTTTTGTTTGTGTCACTTATGCATTTCTAGGATCATACAAGGTCAGTAGTACAGTAGAGTCCGAAAACTCAGCCTAAGTGTGGACCGAAGAGTGGCCGAGTTTCTGAAAATGCCGGGTTACCGAGAATGGGATTGAGAAAGAACAAGTATGAATGTTTCCTCTGAAAATATACAATTGCTTACTTGAGGAAGGAAAGGAGAATACCCTTAAATCAGCGCTTCTCAAACTGTGGGCGCGCCCCCTTAGGGGGCGTCATAACCCTAGGAGGGGGGCGCGAGCATCTAGAAAAGGCGAAAACAAAAGGTCATTTAAAAAAAATTGATATATTGAAAGTAAACACAATCAAAATACACTCTGACACAATAAAAAGTAAAAAACAACATTTACACTGATATAATGCGCTTATAAATGTATCAGCACAGCACAATGTATTTTATAATTAATTTAATAATACTAAGCTAAGAACAAGTTTAATAATTACCAGTGACCCCACAGGCTTATCATAAATAAAATTATATGCAAAAATTAACAATTATCTTCATAATTTGTACGGTTTATAATTAATCCCTGAACTGTCAATTAAAAGTTACGCGATTCGCCCCCCAATGTCACCGTTTTGCACGTATGCACGTGTATGTAGTGTATTGTGGAGGAAAAAGGGAATGGATAAGACCAAATCCTCTGAAATAAGTAAATCCTTCGTAAACACTGTTAAGGTCCTTTTATTGTATTTCAAAGCCTTCAGAATAATTTTACAGATAGCAGTGAGCAGAAAAAAATCGTTCTCGTAAGGAAATTGGAAAGACGTATATATACGTCCGAGACAATTTATGCACGGGCTGAGTGAAACGTTTACATACGTCGGTGGCACTTAAGAGGTTAATGTCGTACTGTAGCTTTAGCGTCTAAATATCTTATTATCGAATTCAATACATTGTTATTGTATAGAGGGGGGTGCGATGAAAATTACGATTGAATATTGGGTCGCAAGTATTGAAAGTTTGAGAAGCATTGTCTTGAACACACACACAAAGGAAATGTACGTACTTTATGAAGGCTTAGACCAGAGCTGGGAAACCGTTCTACCATTAAGAGCCATATGTAAATTAAGTGGTAATAAAGGAGGTCGCATTGGTTGACGTACCTATATAATATTAAACGCGACTTTTATGAAATTATTATACACTGCTGGCCACCGTTAATGCAACACCCTGAAGGAAGCACGCAAATAACATGAAATTTACAACATGCAATAGTGGAGGTGAGATATGCAAAGGATTAGAATTTCAGCGCAGGCACACATCACGCACGCCTGTGGCGCCACCTCA